>JAKLLW010001755.1:0-11993 GCA_022814695.1 Neocatenulostroma microsporum
TTTCTTGGACCTTTGGCGAAGGACCAGATGTAGGGTAGGATGTCGCGATCGACACCTCCGCCTTGGTCCGAGATACGAATAATGACATGTTGGGGTGCTTCGCAAATCAAAACATCTATCGGCGGTGGCTCTCCATCATCTCCGGCCCCAGTGCTTGCTCGATGCTCAACAGTCGCCTGGATGCTGTTCCGGAGCAGCTCGCTGAACATGTACTCCAGGTGACTAGGCGTATAGGGAAACGTCGTCTCCAGATGACCTCTCAACACGATC
This sequence comes from Neocatenulostroma microsporum, assembly GCA_022814695.1. NCBI lineage: Eukaryota > Fungi > Ascomycota > Dothideomycetes > Mycosphaerellales > Teratosphaeriaceae > Neocatenulostroma > Neocatenulostroma microsporum. The sequence continues at coordinate 271 of JAKLLW010001755.1, forward strand.
TTTGGGATTCTTACATTGGGGCCGTACGCTTTCGCGCATAGCTCGGTGGCAGTTGCGGCGCACTTCTCGATGATCTCCTTGGCATTGTTCTTTAGATAGATCTCACCCACAGCTTCGTCCTCCGGCGCTGTGTGCGACTGTTTGCCAGGGAAGTGCCATGGTGAGTGGAAGGTCTCTGTAAGCGCTAAATGTTGCTCGGCGATGACTCGCCTTGATATCCTTGAGCGTAGGAAGTTGGTCATGAATTGGTCACACTCATCTGCTGGGACTGAGTCTTGGATTTCTAGGATGCCCATTGCTAAGCGAGGGATGACGGAGAGGTGCTCGCTGAGGGTCTGCTTGAGGACGTCGCAGAGCTTGTCGTTGTCCGCCAGTGAGCGGACCTCAGATACTTTGCGGATTTTGTCAAAGGCAGAGTAATATAGCTCGTAGACGTGGGCGATATGTGGGTTTGTCAAGGCCGAGTATGGAAGCGTCTGCATGTTGCGCAGTCTGTGTGCTAGTCGGGTTGGTAGCTCAGTGCGGACATAGTTGGCCGAGTGTATCAGGCGGCTTTCAGTAAGTGTCCGACCAAAGAAGGTGAGCTGACGAAGGCTGATGGGTCGGGCTTCTCGTCTCACCCACTCGTCGAGAATGTTGGAGGGTCGCCATGGCGGCGTGGCTGGAGAGCTGGTGGAAGAAGCTCGTCGACACGATACTCGCCCAAGGACCAGAGGAAAGGAACGACTGCCTTGCCGTGCTGTACTTCTGGCCTTGAACGGATTGAGGTTGCTATGGTCTCGTCGTGGTAACAACCGCCATATTGGCTTCGCCGTCTCCTGACCGGAGAGAGCGGAGCAATACGCCCGGGCTGGCGTGTATAGATGTCCGAAGAGCGCTAGGATTTCGGGATATTTGGCAGTCCTATATCGAGTGGAGAGGAGCATGCTGCTCAAGAATTGTGAGAAGGTTCGCGTGTATTCACTTCAAATTGGTCTTCCATATTTTGAAATGCACGGGCCTTATTAGCGGGGCAGAATATTGATGCCTTACAGCCTGATCAAGAACTGTACCTACATCGAGCACCTCAATGTTGTTCTATCACGATGAGGTGTATCACAGCGATCAGGTCATTGCTGTTTTGAGATCCGTAGAAGTGAAGTGAATGTAGAGCATGTGATCGTGGCCCGTTTGGGCGGGTGCCTACCGCGGTTGCATTCGCTTGGTGAGCAACGTCATCCCTCCAAATTCAGAGCAACCGCATGCCGCCAAGTTGCTAACGAGCTTCCTGCAACTACACTGCACTTTCTTCCATTGCAAAGACCATTCGCGCCGGCGCACCACTCTCCCCCCCTCCCTTGCCGGCCATACTAATAGACGAGCGCAGTCTCCCTGCCAGACGAGCGCCATACCGAAGCTGTGAGCACGCTTCGAAAGACCCATCCTCCGCCCATCCGATCATACTCAGCCGCCCTCTACTCGCCCTTCATGGATCAGGTAAGTTGCGTTGCTTGTTCGGCCATACTGCCTGGGAGCAGACTTCATGCCGCCTCGCGCACGTGCTCGGCACCTACGATCACTCTTGGCTGACTTGAGATGGCGCAGCAGATCGGCAGCGACATGCTGCTCGACAGCGACTACGACGAGAAACACCTCACCCCTCCCGCCGATAATGACGATAATGTCGCCATCATCTCCACCCCCACCGACGATGCCGACGCAGACAGCATGATGGACACACCCGACCCCGCTGCCTCGGAGCAGCAACCCGCACAACCACTAGCGACGGATCATGAAGCGATGAGAAACAGATACATGCCAGCACTACCGGAATATGAGACTGAGTCGGAAACGGTACACTCCTGGGATATCACGAACTGGCGAAGCTTACCTAAGAGAACGCATGGCCCGGTCTTCCAGTGTGGAGGACATCCGTGGAGAGTGCTATTCTTCCCTGCTGGCAACGCTGCCTCGGAATCCGTGTCGTTCTACCTCGAGCAAGGGTTTGCGGGCATAGAAGATGACAGGGTGGAGGCAGACCGCAAGCCGCCGGAGGACTGGTACGCTTGCGCACAGTTCATGCTCGTCCTCCACAACCCTTCGGATCCGTCCGTCTACATCCAGCATACGGCTAACCACCGTTTCACTGCTGAGGAGGGTGACTGGGGCTTCACACGTTTTGCGGACAAGCACAGGATCTTTGCTGCTCGGTTCGATGGTGAGCATGACCGGCCGCTTGTGGAGGGCGATCATGCGAAGATGACGGCGTATGTCCGTGTGCTGAAGGACCCGACTGGTGTTTTATGGCACAACTTTGTCAACTACGACTCCAAGAAAGAGACCGGCATGGTTGGCCTTCGAAACCAAGGCGCCACCTGCTACCTTAACTCTCTGTTGCAATCACTATATCTCACAGGCGCCTTCCGGAAAGCAGTATACCAGATACCGACTGCAACGGCGCAAGATCAGCAGAACAGCCAGAGCGCGTACGCATTGCAGCGGCTATTCTACCGATTACAAGCCGACCCTGTGGCAGTTGGCACACAGGAGCTAACACACTCATTCGGCTGGGAGAGCAGACAGATCTTCGAGCAGCAAGATGTGCAGGAGCTCAGCCGGATACTGATGGAGAAGCTGGAGACACGGATGAAGGGTACAGAGGCGGAGAATGCGCTGCCGAACATGTTCGTGGGCAAGATGAAGACCTATCTCCGGTGTATTAACGTCGATTATGAGAGCTCCAGGACCGAGGACTTCTGGGATCTGCAGCTCAATGTCTCCGGATGTCGCAGCCTTGACGAGTCAATGAGAAGCTACGTGGAAGTCGAGACGCTGGAAGGCGACAACAAGTACGCTGCGGAAGGGTTTGGGCTACAAGACGCAAAGAAGGGCGTGATCTTCGAAGCCTTCCCACAAGTCTTGCATCTGCAGCTGAAACGCTTCGAGTACGATTTCCAACGGGATGCCATGATGAAGGTCAATGACTGCTACGAGTTTCCGGAAGTCTGGGATGCTTCGCCTTACCTCGACGAGTCTGTCGACAGATCGGAGCCGTATATATACCATCTTCACGGCGTGCTGGTGCACTCTGGAGACTTGAACGCAGGGCATTACTATGCTTTCCTCAAGCCAGGCCAGAATGGAGAGTTCTACCGCTTTGACGACGACCGGGTGACGAGGGCTACTAAGCACGAAGCCATTGACGACAACTTCGGTGGCGACTACGCGCCCAATCCCGCACAGAACGGAGCGCCGAAGGGACAGAACCCGTATACCCGGCAGTGGTCCACGAAGCGCTCGAACAACGCTTACATGCTGGTATATATTCGCGAATCGAGACTCGACGCTATACTGCCACCAGAGAGCGAGCTTCAGCCACCTGAGCATCTTCCCATCAGACTGGCCGAGGAGCGTGCAGCGCTTGAGAAGAGGCGGAAAGAGCGCGAGGAAGCGCACCTGTACTTGAACCTCCAAGTGGCCACTGAGAAGAACTACCTCGCACACGAAGCTCCCGATCTTATCCCATGGCATCCCGCCAACGTCGCACCTACTCAGGATGACGAAGAAATGGATCCTGCTGCGCCAAAGGTCTACCGGTTACTGCGGTCCATGACCGTGGCGGACTTCACGAAGCACGTCGCGGCAGATTTGGGACTGGACGGAGAAGCGACAAGGCCTTGGATCATGGTGAACAGGCAGAATGGCACCGTCCGACCAGATCACCCGCTAAAATGGGGCGATATGAGCCTCGCAGAAGCGGCGGAGAAGTTCAGCACTAGGACTGGTGGCTTCCGCGTCTTCATGGAGGAGACTGGCCGTGATGCTGAGGGACGCCCGATGTTTCCTAACGAGATGCCGACGGCGATGAGTCCTACGAGCCCGGTTGTGAACGGGAACGGTCAGCAGGGTAACAACAAGCCGATTGTTATCTTCTTGAAGTACTTCGACGTCGATCGCCAACGTCTTCGAGGAGCAGGGCATGTCTACATCTCACCGCTTGAGAAGGCTCAGGAGGTCGGCCCGTTGATTCTGGGGCGCATGGGTTGGGAGACGGGCACTGTTGTCGACTTATTCGAGGAGATCAAGCCGACGTACATTGAGAAGATGAAGCCGAAGCAGACGCTCGTTGCCTCCGAGATTCAGGATGGCGACATCATTTGCTTCCAACGACACCTGAGCGAGCAGGAAGCTGCGGCGATCAAGCAGACAAACCCTACAGCTTGCATGGACGCGGTTTCTTACTACGACTTCCTGGTCAACAGGATGTTCGTCAAGTTCACGCCCAAGTTTGTGCCACCGCAGAACTTCCAGGTTCGGAACGAGGGCGACGAGTTCTTGACGGTGTGTGTGAGCCGGAAGGACACATACGATATAATGGCGCAGAAGGTTGCAGAGCAGCTTTCGACTGTGAGCACGACGCCGATCGACGCCAGCCATCTCCGATTCACGACGGTTAATGCCCAGTCGTTGAAGCCTAGGAGTGTGGTTAAGCGGCAACCGGGAACGACTGTGCACAATATCCTAATGGGTACGAGTGGGTACGGCAATTACTCATACACGCCCACACAAGCGCAGGATGCTCTCTTCTACGAAGTTCTGGAGATGAGCCTCCAAGAGCTGGACCAGAGGAAGAACGTCCGCGTCGTCTGGCTATCAGAAGGCTTGACGAAGGAGGAGCAGGTCGAGATGGCTTTACCCAAGCAGTCACAATTTACCGACGTCTTGCAAGCCCTTCAAAAGCGTATCAACTTACCGGACGAGATTCTGGACCAGATACGCTTCTACGAGGCGCACGGCAACAAAGTCTACAAGATCCTACCAAAGACGCATTCAGTCATCGCGCTTAACGAGTACATGACTGTTTATGCCGAGAGGATACCGGAGGAGGAGCAGAAGATAGATCCCGAGAGCGGCGATAGGTCGATCTTCTGTTTCCATTTTGAAAAGGAGCCTTCAAAGTCACATTCGACGCCTTTCATCTTTCTAATCAAGGAGGGTGAAGTGTTTAAGGAGACGAAAGAGCGGTTGAGTAAGAGGACGGGGATCAAGGGGAAGAATTTGGAGAAAGTGAGGTTTGCGATTATTAAGGGTGGGCAGAATTATAGCAGACCGCTGTGGATTGAAGATGGTAAGTCCTTCACCTCCCGTGTACTTACTGCATGCACGTGCATATGCTGACATGACAACGCAGATGAGATTCTATCCGAAAAGCTAAGCCCAGAAGACCATATCGGCCTCGAACACCAGAACCGGCAGCGGACGGGATGGGTACGGTACGAGAGCTTGAACATCCGCTAGTCGTGATTCTATCGACATCTTCAGTATCATTACCTCGTGCATCAGAAGCAGCACCGGGTTTCCCGCCACAAAAGGGCAGCGATAGAAGGGTATCGGCGGTTGTGATGCTGATGAAGCTTGGATCACCTATGGGTTTTGTACAGTATGTACGATTATGTGCATGCGATGACCACGATGGCGTCGATGGGCTGGCGGCGCGCCGGCGTAGGGTGGGTTAATGCATAGGCGGTGCGGTGTGTCGGGGTGGTTCATACATTGTTTTTGTTTGTGTCTCAGCGCGCGTTGCCGTGGCGAATGGTGCTTAGGCGAGTGGGCAAGTGGAGGTGAGGTAGAAAGCATAGCGCTGGTATCTTTAACGAGTGAAACCTACGAATTTGAGCCTGTTATTCTTTCGACCAAGGTTGGTGTCTGCAGATGTCAAACACGTGACGAGCTCGAGCCAATGCGGAGGGTTCGTGCCATCCACGCCATCCAATGTTCCCTCGGTTCTTCTCTTTCCATCACCCATCCACCTGTTCGACACTACATCCCCATTTGTACGACGAGACATGAGGGCCTCCCGGGTCTCTTCTTTCTCTTTGCCCATAATGATTGACAAGATGCTGCAGTCCGGGACGAGGCGGCGAGCTCTGCGAGCTGCGGACCAATTACTCCTTGCTGTGGCTCTAGTACTGCCTGATGCTTCGTACGGAGAATGAGGCAGCTCGTTGTAGATGCTGCGCCCGATTCTCCGTTTTGGCGACGAGTATCAAGATTTCCTTTCCTTTTCGGCCTCTACTGCCCATTCTGCCTTTCTTGCACGCCAAATCTATCTCACCGTAGCGAGTCCAGGCTCGCAGGCCCTCTTCCTCAAAGATGCTTGACCCGCTCACGTCGCTCAGCGTTGCGTTTTCAATCCTGCAGCTCGTGGATGTTGGTAGTAAGATTGTGGGAAGGGCGCACGGGCTCTACATTTCAGCAGATGGCGCGGTGCAAGAGAATGTTGAGATTGAGCGCATAGCCACGGACTTGGAGGCCATGAGTATAAAAATGGAGGCCAATCCTCGCAACGACAACCTTGCGTTGACGGAAAGCGAAAGGAAGCTACAACGGATGGCTGGGCAATGCGCCGATATTGCGCAGGAGCTGCTAGTTGTCCTACACGGGCTTCGAAAGAAAAACAGTCGTTTTCGATCCTGGAACGCTCTCCGCCGGGCTGTCAAAGGCCTGCGAAGCCAAGAGGAGATAGTCGAGCTGCAAGTCAGGTTGGACAGGATGAGGAGTCAGGTGTCTTTACAGCTGCTCGATATACTCGGGTACGTCAGTAATGGCCCGTATCTGTGCGGTTGTGGAGAACGATGGCTAATCTACTGTGTAACAGCGATCGATCATCTTCCGTGGCCACCTCCATCGCTGAGCTGACTGAACAGACCAAAGTCATGAAACTTGATCTGGCAGCGCAGCTTCGAAGTGGCCGATTGGAGCTGCTTGCTTCCCTCCGGAGTGTGCAGAACTGCTCTGACGAGCTTTCCTCGAACATTAATGCCCTGACAGATGCCGCTGGAAAAGTTGCGACCGTGCGTGCTATTATACAGAGCTTACAGTTCAAAGAAATGCCTATGCGACACACTCAAATACCCGAAGCCTACGCAGAGACGAATCAGTGGATTTCCGAACGTAGCCGCAGTCCCTTTCGAACCTGGCTCGAGTCAGCTACCGGCGTATTCTGGATTGGTGGCAGAGCCGGCTCCGGCAAATCTACACTGATAAAGTTCATCGCCGACCACGAGAAGACGTTTGAGCTATCGAAATGGTGGGCTGCCGTAAAAGACGCCGAGGAAGGCAGTACTCAACGCAAGCTCACAGTGGCAAGCTATTACTTCTGGAAGTCCGGATATCCGACGCAAAAGTCGCTCCAAGGCCTACAACAGTGTTTGTTGTTCAACATTTTCCAATAGTGGCCGGAAATTATTCCAGTCGTATGCCCACATCGCTAGCAGCGAGACGATGCCTTCCATCGTAATCCAGATCCTTGGTCGCATAAGGAGCTGTCCGCGGCCTTGGAAGCCCTGTTAAAGGTCCAGCACTGGCCAGTAAGGTTTTGTTTCTTTGTAGATAGCCTCGACGAGTACGATGGAACGGCCGATGAACAGCATGCTATAGTACAAGACTTGAATCGCCTGGCGGCCGGCCCGTATGTCAAAGTCTGCGTTTCTAGTAGGCCTTGGAACGTCTTCTGCTCCGCCTACGAGGGCAACGACGCTCGAAAGCTGCTATTACATGATCACAACAAGACCGATCTCGACGTCTATATCAATGGCAGGCTCGAGGCTGACCCTCGCTTCATAAGATTGGCCGCGACAGACAAAGGAGCCGCCGCTTTTGCACGGGATATTAGGTACGTTCTTGAGGAAGGACTGCGTCGAGCTACGCGCTGACTTGCCGACTCCTTCACTAGAAATCGAGCAAATGGAGTCTTCCTTTGGGTGTTTCTAGTCGTGCGATCGCTCCTCGATAGGCTCACCGAAGACGATGACATAGCAGAGCTTCAAGTAAGGCTTCGCGCGCTGCCGCCGACTCTCGAAGAATACTTCGACCTTATGTTGAAGTCCATCGATCCGGTCTACAAGGTTTACACCGCGAGAGCCTTGCTCCTGGCCTTGAACTCCGCACAACCGCTGCCCGTCTTGACCTTCTACTACATCACTGCTGAGATGACGGACAGCGAGTACGCATTAAAATCACCAATACAATCCGCGACCGTCGAGGAAGTGCGCAAGAGGAAGAAAAGTGTTGTTCGGTAGCTAAACAAGTGGTTTCGCGACCTTCTAGAGGTGCACCGACGGCGAGGCAGTCCGCCAGAGACCGTACAAGAAGACCACGTCGACTTCCTTCACCGTACAGCTCGAGACTTCCTTCTTGCTGAAAACCTGTAGCGTATATTCAATAAGGACGCCGGCCAAGACTTCAATATTAGGCTGTCCCTTTGTCGTTCATTTCTGGCGCAAGGGAAGAACCTAGTTTGTCGCCCTCCCGTGAGACCATCTCTTCCCGACTTCCTCTAGCTTGCCGGCTGTGTAATGTTCCACGCCAAAGAGTGCGAGGACGTCGATCGCATAATTCCGTTAGACCTACTCGACGAGCTGGACTGGGTGGGCGCAGAGGGGTCTACGGTATCTAACTCCACGCACTGGACATGTGCATGCCCGCGGTACAACGACGCCGACTCGAACGTTCAAAGGAGCAACTTTTATGTCCTATGCCGTTGAATTTGACCTGCAGATGTACGTCAAGGAACGCCTGAAGGAGCGACCAGACAATATCCTCAAAGCGGAAGGTGCACCGCTACTCGAGTACGCTTTGAACCGGACGCTCCAACACGAAGTTTTCATCAGCGCTCCCAAGCCTTCTGACGACATGTATCATTTACTTCTAAAGGCTGGGGCGAACGTGCACAAGACACTTCCCGTGGAGGCGGGTATTGATACTGATGCGGTCGACCATCTTGCAATCCGAACTTTGGTAACACGATCTGCACGTGGCTTGCTAATAGCTAGAAAGATGCTGGCTACGATGCCTCAGACTCCGAACTTGAGCTCGTTCGATCATCCTAGCGCGCTATTGCTATACCAATGACCGAGGACTGGGAGGAGAAGTATCGTTCGCCAACCAGGCTGGACGGCCTCGACTCCATATACAACCTACCATCCGAGTCCTACCTCTCGGACATGGCGTGGCATTGGCAAACTTAGCGATCGATGCTGATGGATGACATCTCCGACTCCCGATGGAGCACCTGGCGATGGCTTGGATGTATAGATGAGAGATTCTAAGGAGTCGCTGAGCTTTTTGTCGGGGCCGTAGGGTTGTTTTATTTTCGTGTAAGCACTAGCGCGCGGCTGGCCAATGGCGTGCGCATACTACGCGCCAGCTTCTTGAACTTCGCAACGTGTATCTGATGAGTTGGTAACTTTTTGTCAGTCTCTTCATTTTTGCTCTCTCTGCAACGGCTGCAGCGTAATTAACGACCGGCTCTGGTCTTCAGGGAAGCATCATTACTGGGGTGGAAGACTCGCCTTGTGCGTAACACCACTGAGGATAAGACACGATGCTTGAGACGCTAGGTCTCCTGCATCATGCATACACTACTGGATGTGTGCATAGCCGCGCTGATGAAGTATCAGCCAACGAGCTCACAAGGCTGAGACGCAGCCATGATGCAGTTTCTATGCACACACCAGCACAGCGTGGGCTTGTGCCGCACATTTGCAGGGCACTCTGCAAGCATTAACGCCTTCCAGTCGCTTGAAACAGTGGCTTGCAGGGCATCAGCGCAACGCTGGGCTATGCTCTGCTCACCTGCTGGTGGGCGGCATGACTGAACACCGGATCCAGATATGAGAGGTAAGTTCATCCTCCAGAGCGAAGAAGATTCGTGGCGTTTCTCAACTCTGTCTTCTTCACTGCTACTGTATGGACTACTTTCCTACGCCGTGGAACTCTTCGCCTGGGGACATCCCTGGGCTTGATGTGCCCTTGCTGACGACCAAGTCTTGTGATCTCGATATCACCTGCCTCGCGAACTTCGCCGACCCATCTCATCCCACTCTCGAGGCCGATCTGATCGACTACACACAGACCCCGGAGACCATCGCAGTGTTCATACAGTCGAAGCTCTTCTTTGGACTCATACAATGCATCTGTCGGGAGTCTCTCCGTTTAGAAGAGTGGACGCGCAGAGCGGATCCTGGCGGGACTGTCAATCTCGTCACATGGCCTGATCGCTTCAAGGCTGGTATACAGGAAGGACATCCTTTGGACGCATGGGCGACAGGGCTTGTACATGGCATACGCATTATCTGCGAGGGCGTCGAGCGATCGGGGGTCGCCACCATCAGCCCCGTCGCCGAGGTCACGCTTTCGGTCCGCCTTCTGTGCGAGACACTGTTAGCCCCAGTGTTAGCAGAAGCTCTGGACCGCTCAATGACCTGGACTTCTTCGGAGAAGCTACGGACACCGACGGGGTGCAGGTATTTGGTAGCCCAGCTGTCACGCCGCGGATGCTGTCCATCGCTTTCGAATAGACTAATCATCGACCCTTTGGCTGGACTGCTGGCAGCTTACTACCGATACATGCTCCACAAGCCGACTGGCGCTCGGCAAGATCATGCCCGTTGCTGCGATGGCAAGTGCTCTGCAAGCAACGTAGCATTGGATGAGACGTACCGAATTCAGCATGTATCCCCTTCATGCCAGTGCCACCCTGCAGAGGTGGATACTGCGAAGGTCTTCAGGATCATTGGGCAGGGTCACATTCCATTGATCAAGATGTCCCACGTTGGGGAGAAGATTGGATTGGAGGTACACCCAGGTCTTCCATCTGACAGGTACATTGCTATATCACATGTATGGGCTGGCGGGCTGGGAAACCCGCAGAAGAATGCGTTACCCCAGTGCCAGTTGGACTTGCTCTGGAAGCGGATCAAATCACTACCGAGATCGCACAAAAACGACTGGCTTCGAAGCCTCATTGCACTTTCTAACACAGGTGCTCTGGGCGTGAGAGGGCTCTGTCGGAAGGTCGCGGGACAGCGCTCAGACTCGGCGGTTTTGCTATGGATGGATACACTCTGCATCCCTGTCATTCGCACCAATGCCGATGAGAGAGTCAAGGCACAGGCAATCAATCAAATGAGCCTCGTGTACAGCCTGGCTGAGAGAATCCTGGTCTTAGACTCCGACCTTGTCGACACTCGTATTGGCGCTTCAACGCCGCTGGAGATTGCGGCCAGGCTTGGATCAAGCCGGTGGCTAGAACGGTCGTGGACGCTTCAAGAAGGCTCACTCGCGCGGAACTGTGTATTCCAGTTCGCTGACGGAGCGGTAGATTATGATGCATACTTGAAAATGCAAAAAGCCAGCACCTCGCGCTGGGTTCTGGAAGCACCCACTTATTCGACTTCTGTGGAATGTCACACCTCATTGTGGTGGCGAATGTACCGAGCGAGCGGCCCTTTCTATCACATACTGGGATCCTCAGGTCATCTCTACAATTCCTGGCATTTCGAGGAACCGCCAAAGGCCGTCAAGAGACGCAGTGCCCTGGAGATCGTGCTTCTATCTGCGTTCACCCGCACCCTTTCCGCTGCCCTACAACCTCTGGAGTACAACACGTTCGATACTCACAGTTTTGATAAAGATCAGATACCGGCGAGGGCAAGAGGCATCCGCTTCGTCAAGGTATGGAATGAGCTCACCCGGAGATCTACCACCCAAGAAAACGATGTATTCGTAATCCTTGCGAACTTACTTGGGTACCACCCGGCACAGGTGATGCATTTACCGGCCGGAGACCGCCTGCGGAGTGTTGTCTGGAGCATGCCCACTCTGCCCTTGGACCTCTTGTACAATGCACATCGTCGCGTCACTGCCGGTACCGAGAACTCTTGGCTTCCTGATCGACTAGG
>JAKLLW010001756.1:0-11991 GCA_022814695.1 Neocatenulostroma microsporum
AACAGGCAAAGCCCGAGGCCGAGGTGGGCGAGCTCGAGGTCGTGGTCGCGGTGGCAGAGGCGGCGCGCAGCAAGCTCCTCATGAGCAACAAGAGCCGAGTGCGCCAGCATGGGAGAGGGCAGACTGGACACGCAGTCAGACCTCTCCGGAAGGGTACTACAATCCAGTTTATGGCGGTAACGCCCACCACCCAGACAGCGGCGTGGCACGCCATGCGTCCGAACACTCGATGGAGCAAGACTACCCAGCAACGCCTTCTCAGGCCCAAGGACAAGACCCATTCGGGCCACAAGGCGACCTTGCCTTGGGCAGCTCCGGGAAGAAAAGCCGTACGAAGCCTATTCGCAACGCTGAAGGCATCCTCATCCGCAAAGATGGCAGACCAGACATGCGCTCTGTCAGCTCGGCCAACAATCTTCGCAAAGTACACGCCAAGAAAGAAGCCGAACGCGCAGAGCAGGAAGGTCGAACACCGACCTCGGGTCGCTCTATTGCACCAGCAAACAGCAACTCGCTCTCCGAGGATGAGGACCGCGAAGGCAACAGATCTGGCACACCGGGCTCCACAGCTACAGCTGCTGCTGGCGAAGAGCCAGACGAGCAAGATACGCAAGAAAGGCATCAAGCACTCATGAGCAAGATCTTCCCACATGGCATCGATGGAGCTGGTGGCAGGAACTTGGCGGGTGCGTACTTCCCTCGTCGCGAAGAGCACACTTCTATGCCGGACACGGTCATGAAGACTGAGGAGCAGGAGGAGCATGGTCATCAACGGCAGGAAGGTGGGTTCAGGGCAGGTGGCAGCCAGATGACTGACGTGGTCATGCGTGAGATGAGCGAGGCGCAGGCGGAAGAGCACCATCATCCTGCTGAGCAGTATCCTCGACACGCGCAGGACGATAGCAAGATGGAGGTGATACACGAGCAGCCGGAAGGTGAGCATACCCAGCAAGGAGAGACTGCTGAGCAGTCCGCCGTTCACGGGGCGTGATGTACAGGATGTAACATAGAGGAGAGAGGAGGGATATTTGCATATTGAGATACCCACAGAGCATAGCACTTATAGATTAGCATCAATAATGGAAGTCTCCAACTCAAGTCACCATGCTTTCGGTCTGACAACCTGGATGCAGGCCTGCGATTGCTCAGTGATGCAAAGCAAAAGCTGGTTAGCACAAATTAATTGACGCCAACCAGTACCTTTAGGTAAAGGGATTCTGAGCAGCACTGTCGCTCTTCTCAGTCGACGTGCTCGCTGACCAGGACGCATCGCAAGAAGGCTCGTGACCGATCAGTATCGGGTTCAGTGCCGGCGTCGTATGAGGGCGGCGGAGAGGTATCGCGAGCGCTTTATTTGCCCGGACATTTGGCCATGCTTGCAGTCTCCTTTGACATGATCGTCTTCTTATCAGCCTGGCTGTCATGCGGAGAGACAATGGCGGGACGTGCAGATTGATGTTACTCGAACGTACCCAGCGCCACGGTTCAACCAAGAGCGCGGCTGCAGATGCCGAATCAATCTTCCCTACAGCCAGCGTCGCACGGTGAACGTACAGCATTCAGTCAAAGAGCAACTTACAAGGTGAGGAGGGATGAAGATGTCAGTACAGGACCATATCGTAGCGCAGCAAACCTGAAAGTTGGGAGTTCATTTCGTTTCCTTCTCTGGCCACAAGCTCGTTCTCATGGTCCTTTCGTGGCTGGCTGATGCATTTGCCTTACAAGTAATCGTCGAAGATTCACCACTGCTCATCAATCTGTCTGCAGAAACGCCTCTTCACCATTCACACCATCTCAGCCAAAGCTTCAGAGTCCTTCCGTTTCTGACGATCAGTGTGCCATACGGCGTATGGCAATCCTGGCGTCGTTTCCCGTGTGCGCTGATGGGTCCTGGATCGCCTCAAGATCCTCTACTCGACTTCGCACTCTCAGCAGAGCTCATTTTCTCCCGGTTCCAGGGCTGTGCAGCCATCCTCGCCGCTCTCACCTTGTCCTCCGTATCTCGCACCAGCGTACTCACAATCTCCTCATCAAGTCTCAGGGCGTCGCAGTCATCTTTTAACCTGTTGACGACAATGGTGAAAGCCTCCTTGCGGTCTTGCATCTTTCCGGTCTCTGGGTCCTTACATTTCCCTTCAAGCTTGAGATTGGGATCCTTAAGGTCCCGTAATACGATAGCCCTCAGTTTCTCTAAAGTAAGTTTCCGCTGTGCAACAGAATCCTGAGCAACTTTTGCATAGCGCAGGAGGTGGATCGGCTCTGTTCTGGCAAGGAGTTCTTGAGATGTAGATGGCGTCCACGTCACGCGACCTTCCTGATCGGCTTGAGCGGACCGCAACTGCTCAATGCGCTTGACAGAGTCCGAGATCATGTAGTCGTGAGCGCTGACGCGAATCCATATTCTGCCATGCAAAGTGCCTAGAGCCTCGATATAGCGTCGTTTACGCAACCTATCGTCCGGATCTGTGGCATTGTAGTACTCCGCTTCCTTCTCTGCTAGCCAATGCCAAATCATCTCTGCTTCATTGGTGTTCTCTCTTCGCCTCCGCTGGAGATCGCTGATGTGACTCTGCAGTTCCGAGATTGCGATGTCGCGGTCCGGAGGGGCCCAGGTGTAGTTAGTGTAGCCATATGGAGCCGGATCCGGTTCACCAGCGCCGGACTGGGTCAGGTGCGGGCCATGACTCTCAGTGTTCCATGATCGCTGATCGATTCCTATCTTCCCGTGGGTAGCCTTCCGGTATCTGCTCGTAGGAGCCGGCTCAGTTGATGATGGTTTTCTATTTGGTGCGGAGATAGAAGCAGGTTTGTCCTTCGCATCCGACATATGTGCCACCGGCTTTGATGGAGCTTCCTGAGGATGTTTCCGTAAGAAATGATTGGGCTGGGAGTAAACATCCAGCTCGCGTGCGTAGCGTACAAGTAGCCGTCGTTGTTGCAATGGGCTACCATGTACCATGATTACTCCAGCGCATAGCACGCTGGCGGCGCATGGAAGGAGAGCAACCGCACTTAGCCACCGCGTTCGTCTTGTAGCAGCATCCAGTCTATCAGCGTGACGTATGACGAGGTGTACAAGTCCCGGGCGTATCATGGCCGGCATGTTGTACGAGGCTGGAAGTCAGTAGATCAAGACGGGAATTATGAGAAAGGGATCTGCTCAGCTTTTGAAGGCATGTCTGGTACGTTACACAAGGCTACTGCAGGACTGCCGAGACGCCATGCAAGAATTCTCATCGATGTCTCGCCTGCACAAAGGGCGTAACAGTAGCTGGACAAGCTCGTACAGTAGTCGCGGTGATGGCGCGACAAGCGAAATGGTGGACCTGATCTTGATGTAGCTCCTGGTGGGAGAGGAGGTTGTCAATCACGAAGAGTGACGCGAACACCAGGGCCAGTGAAAGAAGTCGTGACTACACGATGCCATGACTTGCATTACGATTGAGCGGCTGTGGCGGTCTTCAGGTGATCAAGAGAGTGCACCATCGTGAGTTACTCTACTGACAGTATCTCTAGATCGCACCGATATGTTGAGTGTATTATGGGGCCCTTTGTTATCGCATAGTAGAACGTACGGGGTGAGTAACTCTGTCCCTGAGTGTTACAAGGCTGTCGCGCTAACGTCGGCAAGATCCGTATGCACGTAGCCGCATTCGAGATTTCGAGATCTCAAGAAGTTCCAGCTCATCACTGATCGCGACGACATCGCGATAACATCCTTCAGTCGCGTCGCATCGCATCTCAGCAACACGATATCGCACTCGGTATACGAAGCAGGCGACCGCAACCATGACGCAGCGCAAAAGATCGCGCGACGAATTCGAGCAAAGTGAACGCCAGTTTGGAGTCGGCGACACGCTCTCACGCCTCGATGGCCCCTCCGAGCCTACCGCGGCGGCAACCCACGACGTGAAGGATGCGGACAGCGCTGGGGATTGGCAACAGGTTGAGGGCCGGAATAAGAAGCGAAAGAAGCTGCCGAAACCCGATCAGTATCCTTCGATATCGCATTCTTCTCAGGCACGACTACAAGCGTTTGTCAAGCTTGGAGACCTCCAGAACCTCGTACTGTACCTGCTCGCAGACGGGAGTGCGCCACAGTGGTGTTCTGTGAGGCATCACGGCGCTGTGAGGAAGGTTGTCGTCTTGATGGTGCCAGGTCTCGAAACAGGCTTGTTCGATGGGTCAATCTCCTTCTCATCAACTGAGGAGAAGGCTATGGGTGGTCAGACGGAAAGGAAGCAGTCTCACATCTCACCAGACGACTACTACCCCACCAAGCTGAGACGAGAACGTCTGCCTGAGGCTCTTCAGCCTCTTGGTGAGGTTTTTGAGCACATCTGGCCCATTCGTACGCCTGGTGAGGATAAGTACGCTCGTATGCATTCACCACTTGCTGCAATGCTCACAGCACCATTAGTTAAGACGAAAGAAGAGAAGCGAGCCAAAGGACCACAGCCACCGCTTGAAGGCAAGCATTGGAAGAACAAGCGTACTCCAGTGACCGAGCTACTTGCTATGCCGTCTGAACTCGGTGAAGAAGGCTATGTACTCCATCCTGCTATAACCTCACAGCCGACAGGACGAGACGGTTGGGTTGACGTGCCTGGTATAGCCTCCCTAGAGGCTGGCAGTGCTCCAGAGAAGGATATCGAGCAAGGTTCTATCACTATGGGACGGAAAGTACTCGCCATGGACTGTGAGATGTGCATAACCTCACCAGCGGGTGTCACACCGCAGATCTTCAGCCTCACAAGAGTCTCCCTCGTCGATTGGGACGGAAAGACAGTTCTAGACGAACTTGTCAAGCCAGCCAACCCTATCACTGACTACCTTACGCCCTACTCAGGTATCACAGCAGCCATGCTTGAGGACGTGACGACATCTCTCCCAGACATACAGAAGAAGCTATTGTCTATCATCACCCCTCAGAGTATACTGGTCGGCCACTCGCTAGTAAGCGATATGAACGCCCTTCAGCTCACGCACCCCTTCATCATCGACACCGCTCTCCTGTTCCCTCACCCGCGCGGTCCACCACTCAAATCCAGCCTGAAGTGGCTGGCACAGAAGTATCTTTCTCGGGAGATACAGAAAGGTCACGGCTCAACAGGTCACGACAGCATCGAGGATGCGAAAGCCTGTCTGGATCTTGTCAAGCAGAAGACCGAGAAAGGGAAGGCTTGGGGTACTCCGGAGGCCTCTGGAGAGCCTATCTTCAAGCGTTTAGGCCGAGCGATCAGACCGAAGAGAGACAAGGTCAACGTTGCTGGCGACGATGAGCCACGCGTTGGTGCTGTAGTCGACTGGGGCGAGCCAGCCAGGGGTTATGGAGGCGGCGCGAAGGTCGCCATAGGTTGTGAGAGCGATCTCCAAGTCGTCGAGGGCGTCAAGCGTGCACTGAAGGGCGATTCGGAAGACGCTACGGTGCCACTGGGAGGCTGTGACTTCGTCTGGGCTCGGCTCCGAGAACTTGAAGCTCATCGCGGCTGGTGGTCTCACAGTAAGCTTCTCGACAGCGACGCGCTACGCTCGAACACTCAAGCAGCTTCGGCCGGTGCATCGCTTGCGGACGTCATCTCACAGACTACGAACCACATTCGAGAGATCTACGAGGCCCTTCCGGCGTGCACGGGACTCATTGTCTACTCGGGATCCGGAGATCCTACAGACTTACGACAGATGCAGGAACTTCAAACGCGGTTCAAGGAGGAATACAAGGTCAAGAAGTGGGATGAGTTGAGTGTACGGTGGACGGACGTTGAGGAGCAGAAGCTGCGGAAGGCGTGCATGAAGGCTAGAAATGGGGTCGGGTTTGTGACTGTGAAATGAGTTCTCACCGAGGCGATCGTGCTTATAGTGGATGGTTGGGCAATCGAGGACACACTCCTCGCCCCAGTGGTGCTGGGATGAATGCCTGTCGATGAGACGCTGCCGTGCTGCCGAGCGGTCTGCGTGTTGCTACCTAGATTCAGCTGGCTCCTGTATTGACACCACACCTTGTACGTGTCTGTATAGCCATTGCTTGTACTCTCAGCCTATCCTCTTCTTAACAACGTCTGATTTCTTCGTTGTCTCCGAGTGCTGTGTTCTGCGAGGTCTGACTCTAGCCTGTCCCGCTACCGGTCGATCGGCACCCCCTGTCGTCCACCCTGCATGTGGCGGCTAGCCTTGTGTAACATTGAAAAGATACAAACCCATCAACTTCTCTTCTTTCACCATCATGACTTGCCTACACACGACACACTGATAGTATGCGTCTCTTTCCGGCTCCATATGAAGGACTGCACCCAGCCTTCCCGGCCTGGGACCTTAGAACACCTGCGCCACCTGGTAGCCCGGCTGTAGGTGTCGCCTCCAATGCTGGCCTTCTGGGACTTCTGCCTGTCGCGCTCGGCGCCGCTTTTCGTTTACCTGCCGCGCGAGCTTTCGGCCTGGAATTGTCTGCGGTCGGCGTCATAGCACTGGCCGCCTACGGCTGGAATGAACGAAGACGGTCGGAGGTCAGCATCAACGCTTTCCTGCAACTACAAGGCATCCAGGTCCCAGCGGCCAAGACCATAGACCGGCTTGGGCACATCGACTTTGATGATGTTTTCCTCATCGGCGCTGTGACTGGCGTGGCCGTCGCCAGTGGCTCGAAACGCCCCTGGAGCATCTCAGGGTGGAAACGATGGCTAGGAGCGGCCGCAATTGGCTCGCATCTCTCGACGTACACGATGACCTTCACAACCCCGTTTTTTATGCGGAAAGACGAATCAGAGAAGCTTATGACACGAATTAAAGAACAGGCCGGCTGGAACGTAGCCATCGCCAAGTCAGTACTGTTTCTCGAAGAGGCCAAGCTGCGATCCATTGGCCTAACGGTGCCAGCAACAGTCGGCTTGCCACAGATACCTGGCCTTCCACAACAAACGCCTAGTGGAGGACCACAACCCAAACCAAAGACAAGCCGCGACAAGATTGGCTTTGATCACACATCTTGGAAAAACACCAGCGATGAGCCGCATCTTACTGATACTCACCCGGTACACAACGAGCCACTTCCATACGCAAACACCAACTACAGCTGGACTCGTCCGCCGCATCAGGCTATCGAGGAGCTCGAGAGACATATCACTCAACTTCGGGAACGAAGGGATAAGGGTGCTCAGGAAGCCGAGCTCCTCTGGCATTGGCTAGGGAGAAAGGAAGCAGAGTTCTACAACACGCCTTCAGCGCCTTTCTCCGAGAGCGAGGAGAAGCTCGCCGCACGGCGCTACGTTGAGGCCCTCGGCACTGTGCATACGAAGATATGGCGGGAGGTTTCGCATTGCGACTGGATGATCACAGATGCGAGCAAGCGCATCCAGCAGCTGCAGTCGTCCCTCACGAATGATGCGAAGGTGACGTGGATGCCTGGGTTGTCTCCTGCTGCATCTCGCGCGAAGCCTGAGCTGTCGAAGTTACTGTTCCAACAAACTGTCGAACATATCGAGGCGAGGAAGAAGGCTTTTGAGAACGCGGAACAGCAGCTAAGCCGTAGCATTCCGACCTCAAGCTGGCGAGCGGGTATGGACAACAAGGTGCAGGATCCGATGACTGGAGAGCAGAAAACGATCAGACAGCTGGCGCAAGAGTTGCAGAAGGAAGTTATACGTGATCTTGAGGCTGCAAAGCTTGACAGTGAGGTGTTGAAGCAGGTGCTCGCAGATGCAGAGGGCTTGGCGAAGCGAGACTGAGATACGCCACTGGCGCAGAATCTCAGACGGGTAAAGTTGGCGTCGTGTCCATGGCTATTGCTACAATACCCCGACGTTCAGTGGCTGTGCGTGGGATACATGCAAGCATGTAGTAGAGTATAGTATCGCAATACTACGAAGCAAAAGAAGGCTTCTGCTGCACTAAGCTTCAACTTACGGTGAAGCCCTTCCAGTTCTGCTTTATCGCTTCCCGAACGGTGTTCATGTACAGTGGCACACCTCCGGCATATTGCATTGCCTCTTTTGGCTTGCCTGGGATGTTTGTGCCCTGAAAAGTTGAGTCAGAGTGAGCTCTCGAAGACAACAGGCCGCTGCCGCTTACCATGTACCAGCCGTCAACATTATCTCGCACGGTCATCGCATGCATCATGTTGACAGTCGTCTTCCATTCCCGTTCCGCATCCTGGTTCGCGTTAATGCGAGTGAGACCCTGCTCTTTCATCTTTTTAATGACCGAGATGATCCACTCGCCCTGTAGCTCCGTCATGGTAGGCCCATTAGCGAAAGCGGTAGGTGCCTGCGGACCGTACTCATACAGGAAGTTCGGAAAGTTCGCTACTGTCATACCAAGGTAGGTGTACCTGCGGACCCATGAGTATAAGCATGAACTCAAGGTCTCGAGTAAAGGTCCTACTCATGGGTAACTCACGTGTCCAACTTCCACTTCTCTGCCAGCTTCTCGCCGTTCAGGCCAGTCATGTCGATGTCCTTCAGCCCTCCCGTACCGGTGTCGTACCCCGTTGCGAGGGCCAAGACGTCGACTTCGTGTAGTGTGCCGTCTTCGAGCACGATACCCTTCTCCGTCACATGAGAGATCGGGTTCTTCCTGACATCGACAAGCGTCACATTCGGCTAATCCATCTGTGTGTAATAGTCTTGCTCCAAGCTAGGCCGTTTGGCACCGAAAGGGACATTCGGTACTCCTCCTTCTGGCGCAAGGATTTCTCGCTTCACTGGGTCTTTCATCTCGGCTCGTCGCTTCTTGATCCAGAACTTTTCCACCTCATCATTCACATTCTGGTCAGTGAAGATGTCCGCATATGCGAACATGATTCGGAAGCCGCCCAACCTCCAGCAATCCTCGAGGACTGCTTCTCGGACATCAGGAGGATCGTCGAAGAACTTCCTGGTGTTCATCGCATACAAGAAGCCAGCGAAATTCTCGTAACGTTCTTCGTTGAGCTGGGTGCGTAGAAGTTTCCGATCTTTCTTGGCGTTTTCCGGGTCAACAGGGGCTGGCCGCATGGGTATGCAATGGTTTGGCGTTCTTACGAAGCACGTCAGATGCTTAGCCTCGCGAGATGTCTCCTGCGCGAGTTGAACTCCGGTAGCGCCAGTCCCGACGACCGCCACCCTCTTACCCTTCACGTCAATTCCATCAGCAGGTCAGAAAGACGAGTGACAGACAAAGCCCTTGAACTCGTCCAAGCCAGGCCAGTCTGGGAAGTACCTCTTCGCGGCAAAGCCCATACAAGCAAGGAAGTATCGCGCAGTGAACCGCGCGCCATTTTCACATTCGATGTGCCACTTGTCAATTGAAGAGTCGAAGTCGGCAGCCACGACTTTGTGCTCGTAGAAGACATCTTTGGAGATCTCGAGCACATCGTCGACATGCTGGAAGTATCGCTTAATCTCCTTCTCGCCGGGGTACTGCTCGCTCCAGGTCCAAGTGTTGTAGACTTCCGGGATGTTCATGGCGTAGACGGTGTATTGACTGTCGACGCGAGCACCTGGGTAGGAGTTCCAATGCCTAATAGGCTGGTCAGCCTGAAATATCGATGAGTATGGGTGTTTGATAGCATACCAGACACCACCGAGTCCAGTGCCAGCTTCAGCAAGCTTGACATTGAAGCCCTCCTGTCTCATGCGATGCAAGAGATATACACCAGCGAAGCCAGCACCGACTATCAGAGCGTCGAGTTCGACATGCGTGCTGGGGTGACTGTTCACACCGTTCGTCGTATCATTGATCTCGCCATTGATTACGGGCTTCCTGCCTATGTCACGCTGCATCGTGTTTTGCGACAAAGAGATTGTCAAAAAGATAGATGTGACGAAGATCACTTACCAGAAGATACCTGCACGACGGAGACCTCTTATAATTTACTGGATTAGACGATAGTAACTGGAGAGGCGCTCGACCTTTCCATAGACAGAATCCTTCGATCCTCGGCTGTAGGGTTATTGTGAGCGGAGAACGAGAACGAGAACGAGCTGCATGACAGCCGCAAAAGTCAACTCCGGTGTTACAAAGTGAAGTGTGTCTTGAAACTCTCACGCCTTCTGCAGCTGCGTCGACAAACGTGGCTTGCGTAGAACAGTAGCCGAGTGGTCCCACGTCGCCTGATGAGACGAACGCTATCGATGCCATGCCAAGCTCAGCAGAACAGCGATGGCAAGATCTCGCCTGAGGGATCAGATATCATCAAAGTTCGGATGCGACCGTCTCACACCTCCGCCGCGACCGCCTTGCGTGAAGGAAGCTTGGGGGTGTGACAGCGTTAGGCGGACGGTTTGCTGACAAGAGACACGCTCGCTTCCTGCGTCCATGTTTGCACATGTCCAGAGGTTCCTCTGTAAGACAACAGTCACCGTCAACTGTGGCAACTCGCAATGGTGTAAGCCGAAAGCCAGTGTGAATGTAGCAAGCTCCTCTCCAGTCTGCAAGGCTGTGTGTGAGTCCATTGTCGGCATTTGGAACAAGCAAGTCGGCTGCGGGCCTCCCGGATCTCAGTAGCGTGGGCATCCATACATACCTGAGAGCCCGGCTCTGTTGGCATGCTGTATCCCACTGTCAGTATGGTCATCCTCGCATACATCACAACTCAGCAACTGTGCCGGTAAATCATTGATAAGGCGCATTAGCCCTTGGGAGGCTGAGAGCCCTAGCGAGATCGTCCGTGATAGATGGTGGCACCGATGGAGTAGTGTACTCGGTCGCTTGTAGCTGGTATCGGCCGGTTCACGATGAGTCAATTAATTCGTCTTGGAATTCGGCTCCTTCAATCCGAGACTGAGCGCGCCGCCATGTCTTTTGACGAGGCAACGATTGCCTACCCTCGTGTCTCATGCTCGGGAGATGCGCCGCACGTATCGGCACCCAAAGCCTGTCATCGTCATTCGAAGGTATTGACGCCGTTCAGAGTGGCGGCTTCACTCTTGAGTGCATCTGAGGCATGTTCGAGGCTCTACATGTATGTGCCAGAGAAGGTAGAGGTCAAAATCCATGGCACCAATATGCATGGAATCGCGGTCAAGGCAGCCGGAGGACCAGGGTACGCCTTGGACCACGGTCCTCGATGAGCAGCTGTCTTCTGAGCGGCATACGGGAGTTCGGAAGAGGGGAGATGGTGGTCTCATGCGCCATATAAGGTACACTGAAGACTGAAGTGCCTGTTCGGATCTCCTGGCTTCGCACGGTTGCTGCTCTGAGTGACGGTGGTCGTCCACGCAACGTTTGAATCGCACAAGGCGACAGTACACCATCAACGGCGCGTATGAGTTGTAGTGTGATGTCCCATCCGATCATGTTGGTGAGAGCAACGCGTCTCGTTTCTTGACAACCGGTAAAAGGCAGCCCCACTATTTCGCGCGAGGCGGCCGAGCGTAAAGTTTAACCTCGACTTCAAGGCAGTACTCGACATTGCGTTTCCTCTACCTTTCCTCGCCTCCTCCTGCTGTACCGCCTTTTGATTCTGGATGCACCGGAGCAGTAGACACAACGTCTTATCCCCTGCGATCCGAAACAGCTCGCGAACGCTCCCTAATCACGACCTCCGCTCGATTGGCACTGGCTGCCGGCGACATACTTTGACGAATCCTGCGATATTACGACTTACGAATGACTTCACGGCCGCCTTGATAATACTTGACGCTCTCTAAGCTGTTTCCTTTGTGATTTGAGGCAGTGTTGTTTCAAGCCGAAGCGAGAGACAACGGGGGGTTTAGCAGAGGGTGATTGAAACATTTCAGCATTGGGTGGGAGCATTGTTCATTGTAACATACAAGAGGCAGGAGAAGTGATACTGGAACTACTTGGCTGCATCTTCGCGCTGGACACATTAAGAACTTCGGTGGCAGCCTTGCTTGTTCTGCCCCGGCCTGAGACTGCTACGGCTGGGGCTAGGAGTGGATCGTCGGTCACGACGGACGACAAGTGACATTCCGAGAGGATCTACCGGCCATCTGGTGGGCTTTGAGCTGTTTTGGAAGGAGGGCGACGACTCTGAGCCTTGTCTCGGCAGATTGG
>JAKLLW010001757.1:0-11990 GCA_022814695.1 Neocatenulostroma microsporum
CAGCTCAGGGCCATCCTGCCCGTTTAGCCATCCATCCGCATGCTGCATCTGACGCTCCTCCACCTCGCTGTCATCAACGTCCTTGCAGACAGTGAGCCAGCCGCCTCTTAGGCCCTCGTCTGCGACTAAAAAGTGCGCACGATCGATGCGGGCTTTCCCACCCCCTTCTACGTCAACTACACCACGAGGTCCGCCGATTTCTTGTAGCCATTCGTGACATTCTGTTTCAGTCTTTCCGATGAAAGGCGAGCACCAACTGCGGTCAACTGGAGGTATCGTGCCGTGCTCCCCTGCGCTGCCGTAGTCGTGGAGTGGTAGTTCCGCTGGATCTGCAAGCCAGATTTGCCATAAGCCAAGCTGCTTTACACAATCTCGCAAGAGCTGGTCGAGTACCTGCTGGCAGTTAGCCGCATAACGATACAATGGATGGATTAGAAATGTATACAGCAGGCGGCGTTTCTACCAGCACAAATAAAGCAACGACGTCGTTTTGGTTTGCCATTGGATTCGCACCGTGTCATGTGCCTCGCTGAATCGTAGACCTCCTCAGGCTGTCCTAAAACTTGTATCGTGAAGAAGCCGAGCAAGTCAGATATCTTGTGAAGTACCGCCATGCGGCACAGCAGTAAATATGCGGGGTTCAGGCTGCCATGCTTATACTCGCCGGCAGGATGTGAGTCCGAACAAGTCGAAAGGTACTGATCCAAATCCAACAATGAAGAGACCTGAGAGTCAAACACCGCCCAGCCATTCACGGCAATCATGTGATCGAGGGAAACTCCTAGCACCAGATTCTCGCAAGTCCAAGGCTGCCTACGCCTCCACCACAAGTACCAACTCCTGCTCACAAGCAAGTGTCACCATCATACCCTCCGGATACTTCCACTCCATCAGACTAGGCTCCGTTGCCATTGGTACTTCCTCTCTACGAGCCATCAATTCATCCAGACTATACGCCCAGCACTTGATCGTCTGCGGCTTCAGCTTCAATGAATATCGATGACCTGGTACCAAGATGTTCACCGGATCGGCCGTCGGATCCGATTCATGCAGCATGATCTTAGCCACCAAAGGCTTCGAGGAACGGAGCTCGATGAAGTCCTCGCGGCCCGGTTCGCACGTTCCAGGGAACAGATCGTGTACGACCGGTTCTGAAGTCGTAAGGTCGTAGAAGGCGAAATGCTCAAGGCGGAAGTCTTCGTCCTCTGCAGTACCGAGTATCGTGCCGCTGTCTCGTTCACCTCGTCTGGCCAGTGTGAGAGTCGATGGATTCTTCAAGGAGGTAGTGGCAACTAGTCTAGGTTTCGCTGCGTCCGAATCCGATCTGCGGAAGGTCGACGAGGTCAATGAGATTGCTATGTGAATCTCGGGTGCTACCACTTGTCAGTACACCTCAAGCGATGTGGTATATGAACGTACATTCTGCCATCTTCGATGGCGAAGCTGGTAGGCTGTCTCCGAGAAGCTCTTCTCTACCGTCGCGGTCGTGTACGATATCGTTCTGTGGCGTGGTGAAGTACTTTTCTCTTAGATTAAGCTCGTTCAGGACAGAATCACGATGTATTGTCCACCATAAAGCTGTCTTGCGTTGTTGGTCTCCACTCCACGAGCTGCTGCTGCCTTGTTGTGCCTTAGACGCTAGCGCGTACTTGAGCTGTCACCTGCACCTTTTTCAGCTTGCAATGATCGTACGAAGTATTACGGTAACGGCACAACGACTGGGCTGTGTAACTGCGCTCGCCGTCCCGCATGCCATCGTGCTATTAAACAGACACGAGATGTTATGCTCGTTGCTATGAAGAGCGGCACGGGCTCTGAGGCGAAGCAGAACTTTGCGAAACACCAACCATGTTGGCAAACGGCACAATAAAGAAGGTTACAATAGTGACCTCGAAAATAGCGGCTCAAATCTAGTCATGTATTGTTGACGCTCCTCTCCAGCGTTAGCAGCGAGTCAGTTGCTGTGTATGAATAGCATGCTGGCTATGCTATCCAATCAACGCCTGATATTGTCCATAACCAACTGTTGACGGCAAGATCAGGCTTTGCAAAGCGATCAAGATGGTGATATGCCTGACAGACACAACAAAGCCAGCACGGGGACGTCACATACCAAGCCTCGTCCACTTTGCCCGTGCCACCTGCGGCCTGGTCGAAGGATGGAGGATGATGTTGTCTCGCTGAGACAGCAAACCATAAAGCTGCCGTCGTGAACGACCTCCAAGGCGATATCCGCCAGACCTGTACCCAACAAAAAGCACCAAAGCACACAGCATAGAATACTTCCTATCATTCCCAAGAAGCTCGTACGTGAATCATGATTTCACTCATCATCCTCCGTTTCATCGCTCTTACGACTGGGCTCGCTTATGCCCTACCTCAAGGAACAACCACCGTCGCCGAGACCGCAACCGTCGTCCCCTTAGCTCCATCCCCATACCCAGCGAGCCCAACCACAAACGAGTTCAAGTACGCAAACTTCAAGGAGAGCAGCAGCGCCGACAAGACCACCCGCACCACCATCCACAACGCTTTCCTGGACTGGTCTCCCGTGCTCCAACAAGCCATTCTCTCCTTGGACAACCCGGACGACTCAACCTTCGGCCGTTGGTTCCAGGACAAGGTCCTCAGAGAAGACAAAGACGACCTCGACGGCCGTACATACGTCAAAGGCGTCCTTGAGCAAATCTTCAACGCAGACGATACCACCCCGACCCCCAAAGAGGTAGTAGCATCCTGGCCGTGCTTCAATAATGACTTTAAAGCAATTGCGGTAACGAGACCAAAGCATATACATGGGGGGCATCTTTCCATATCTGTCCTCTCGGACTGGCGCAGACGACCAAAGCCTCGGATGTCAAGTGTTCTGATCTCGGCAACGCTGTTTCGGAGAAGATGGCGACGCTCACCGGGACGCTCATCCATGAAATGATGCACCAAACAGCCGCGGGCGACAAGGCTCCAAACAGCGTTGGTAAGTGATAGGAGAATCGAGATCCGTCCGGCGGAGCCCACAAACACCCTGAAGGAGGCCGATGCTGACTTGTCGACTTGTCGGAATAGGACATATCGCCGACATCGCGTACGGGGCCGCGACCTGCATGCGGCTGAATAAAAGTCCCAAGAAGAACAAGACGTTCAATAATGCGGACAGTTACAAGTGGTTTGCTCTCAACGCTTACTACAACAAGGTGTGCGGGAAGACGTTCGCTGACCCTGTCGTTACGGAAGCCGACTTCCAGACTTCCTACCTGGAGTTGTTGCAGAGTCCGCAGTACGATGAGACTGATGCAGATGGATCCTTGGCAGGCGTGTGATAGTGGGTAGACCGGCTGTAAGTGTTGGGTAGCCGGGTAGAACAGAATGTGGGTAACCGGCCCGCGGTCGTTTATTCCAGCCGGATCCTGGAGTGACGGCTATCGACGTTAAGGTCGGGTAGTAGTTAAAAGCGCCGCTTCGCATAGTAGTTCCGCGGGACATTGGGGGACCATGAGGTTTCGCAGTATTGTGCTCTGATGAATGGCCAGGCGCAGGCGCAGTCTTCTAAGATTCTTTTGACATAGCGGCGGGCGGAGACGACATCGTTATTGTCCGTGCGGGATTGCAAGATAGCACTACTTCTTCAGCCGTCTTCATCGCTCTCCTCCTCCCCGTCCCTAGGTCCATCCAGGTCCTCGATCCCGTTGATCATACCCATATCATCGTCATCCTCAGCCGCCGCCGCACCCGCACTCACACCCCCGACCTGAGCATCTCCAGCTCCAACACTCCTGGCACCGACCGCAACGACGCTACTGACGCTACCCTTACCAGCCCTCTGCGCCCGCCGAATACTAATCCGCGCCCGCCTGATAGCTTCCTCCTCCGCCTTGCGAATCGTCCCACTGACCCTCACGACTTGGAAGACACAGGCTTGATTGATCGGCTGGGGCAGCAACTTCGTGAACGTCAATGCGGCCCAGACCAGTCGGTAGTGATCCCGTGAGACGCGGATGATGGCTGTGCTGGTTGCTGTTGATATATACTTGACTACCCACACATTAGCAAGCCAGAACCGGGGACTGGATTGGGACAGGGGGAGAAGAAGGTACCTTGCAAACTACTAGAGACCTTCCCAACCCCATAGTCTCCAAACAATTCCGCCACGCCGCCCCGTATGACTTTCAGGAGCATCCTAGCATCGAGGAGGTCGGAGCTGGGTTGGCGGAATTGCACGGCGTAAGGCAGGCTGTCTTTAGCTTGGGCAGGTGGTTTGATATTGGAGTGTTTTGGGTCCGGGTAGAGGATGTTGAGTAGGAGGTAGCGGTGTTTTATGCGGACCATGTTGGCTGTGGATCAAGAGGGTGGTGTCTTGGGTTAGATGCTGGGGATGTTCATTGCCAGGCTTTAATTCTGGTGATGGCGCATTCCATGGCACCGTATTGCTACAGAGTAGTTATATCATGAATGTGTGTACGTAAAGAGGGCAGTTGAGGGAAATCGCGTCCTAGAAACTAAACCGTTCTGGCAAATACTTTACGCGATGCTGATTGGTCCAGAGAACAGCGCGCCAGTATTTGGCTTGAGATATCGGATCTCTGCCAAGCATTGACATCCACTAGCTCACTAATAGAGCGAACCAATTAGCTTGGGTAGTGAGCTCGGAAAGGCATGCCGCTCGCAGCCTCGGCTCAACTCTAAACATTTTCTCGAAAAGTTCGCAGTCCAACGTTGCACCTCTATCTTCTGCCGCACTACAACGTCTACACGCACAATGGCAGACCCTCGTTTCTCCCGCCTCGCCAGCGATCCCCGCTACCGTCTCCCGGGCAAAAAGGAGTCGCGTACAGCAGTCGATCCTCGTTTCGGCCGACTTTTCACGGACCAGGATTTCCGGAAGAAGGCCAAGGTAGATCGGTATGGGCGGAAGTTGAAGCCGGAGCAGGGGAGGAAGGAGCTGGAGAGGTTGTATAGACTTGATCAGGAGAAGAAGGTTGTTGGCAGTGATGAGGAGGAAAGCGGGGAGGAAAGCGATGAGGGAGACGATGTGCTAGGGACGAGAGATCCGGCGCGCGATGGCGGATTCTCGGCCTCCGAGTCTGAAGAGGAGACTGAGTCCGAGGAGGAGGAGAGCGAGGTTGAGGCGGAGTTAGCGGAGGCTACGGCGGGCCAGGAGCAGACGGAGGATGTTCCTATGGGCGAGGTATCGCATCGCATTGCGGCGGTGAATTTGGATTGGGATAATATACGAGCGATGGATATCATGGCTGTGGCGTCTAGTTTTGTGCCTAGTGGAGGGCGGATAGACAATGTTACCGTCTATCCTAGTGAGTTTGGGAGGGAGAGGTTGCAGAGGGAGGAGATGGAGGGGCCGCCTAGGGAGATATTCGCTAGTTCGAAGCGGGCGGCTGATGTTGAGTCGGAGGATGATGAAGAGGAAGGCTCAGACGACGAGGAGGAAGACGAGCGTATTAAGCGCCAACTGCTCTCGAACCAAGCAGGCGACGAGGGCACCGAGTTCGACACTGCCGCGCTCCGACAATACCAGCTAGAGCGACTAAGGTACTACTACGCAGTCATAACCTGCAGCGACAAACAAACCGCCAAGCACCTCTACGACAGCATGGACGGCCGCGAATATTTGAACACAGCAAACTTCTTTGATCTCCGCTTCATTCCCGATGACACTTCCTTCGACGAAGACACACCCCGCGATGAATGCGCCAAATTACAAGAAGGCTACCAGCCAAACGAGTTCCGTACCGAAGCCCTCACGCACTCGAAAGTGAGATTGACATGGGACGACGACGACACGACTCGAAAGGAGGTACAAAAACGCGCTTTCTCCCGCGGCGAGATCGAGGAGAATGATCTTCAAGCGTATATCGGCTCCGAGTCTTCGGATGCTGAGAGCGTAAGCTCGAGGAAGTCTTCTGCGGAGGATAGGAAGGCCAGGAAGAAGGCTGCTGAGCGGGAGAAGATGCGTGCTGCTCTCGGCCTAGCAGCCGGTGGTGCGAAGGAAGGTAAGAAGGGGAAGGGCAAAGAGGAGCCAGTGGGAGATATGCAGATCACTTTTACCGCTGGCTTGAGCAGTGCGAAGAAGGATGCGGAGCATGGCGTGTTCGAGAACGAGCCCCAAGACGAAGAAAGCACAAAACAGCGATACATCCGCAAAGAAAAGGAGCGCAAGCAAAAGCGGAAGGAACGTGCGAAGGCTTCTCGACCTGGCGCCACTCCTGCTGACGAAGCTGGCGACTCCGACGCTGAACTCGGAGGCGCAGCCGGAGATGATGGTGGTGCACAGGAGGAAGAAGCAGGTTTCAACGACCCCTTCTTCGCCGACCCTACCACGGCTGCTGCTGCGGAGAAGAAAGCGAGGAAGGCTGCTAAGCAACTGAAACGAGACGCCAAGGCTGCGAAAGAAGCTGAAGATGCTTCTCGCCGCAAGGAGCTGGAACTTCTGATGGCGGAGGATGAAGGAGATAATGTCCGACACTTCGATATGAAGGAGATCCAGAAAGCTGAGAAAGAGGCTAAGAGGAAGGGGAAGAAGGGCAGGAAGCCAAAGACCGCGGACGTCGCGGACGCTGGCGAGGCTGTTGAGGTTGGTGCTGCCTTCAACGTAGAGACGGAGGACCCTCGGTTCAAAGCCCTCTTCGAAAGCCACGAATACGCCATCGATCCTACAAACCCACGATACAAGGGGACTGAAGGTATGAAGACACTGTTGGAGGAAGGGAGGAAGAAGAGGAAGCGGACGGACGGGCCTGGGGATGAGGACGGTGAGACAGTTGGCAGGGAAGTGAAGATTGGGAAAGAGGGAAAGAAAGCGAAGGCTGGTGGTGGTAATGATGAGCTCAAAGGACTTGTGGCGAGATTGAAGACGAAGAAGCCGAAGGCAGCGAAGTGAAACACTTCTCGCCGGCTTCGCGCGGACATGGGGTAGGGAGCCATTAGAATGTCAGGCACGCCACGTGAAAGACATAGAGCTGTGTGCGAACTGCGCAGGCGAAATACTCAACCGTTTACGAAGTAGAGAGATCCGTACCCTTCAGCGGAAAGGTATTTGACACTCCTACCCGTACAAGTACTTTCTCGTCTCATCGTCCACTACAAAACGCTGCCGCGCAGCCATGTGGCCATTGAGCAGGCCCTTTCCGCCCTTGTTGGGACCCTTCGTGTGAACCTGCACATATAAAAGCGAACTTTCTGGAGCAGGCTCTCCATTTGTGAAAAAGTCTGTCAGCCAACGTACTTGGGTACGTACCTTCTGTCTCCTCCCCTCTACTATCTTCTTTGCGGAGTGTTTCATATTATCAGCGTTGGCTTGCTGGAGCACATGCCTTGCGAGCAGGCTTCTCGCTAGACATTTACTGCGTTATCTGACTGGTGCTTGTCTTCCTACATCTTGCCTGCATGCCGGTCTCGACTTAGCCGGACTTCGCCGCAGCACTTCGCGACAGACGACCGTTCCGTTTCACGTTTCAGTCTACTGTATTCCGATCCATGTCCGCGAGGACCACGTCAATGACCTCCTTGTTCAGTCCCGGCCAGTGTTTCCTCGCCCTCGCAAACCAAAGTATCAGCGCGACTAACACAACAAAAGCAAATATCGGTAACGCGTAGTTGAAGCCCGAGCCAGTGACAGGAAGGTACTGCGGGAAGCAGAAGAAGACGCTCATCTAGCCGCTGTAGAGCAGCGCAAAGATATTGACTGGTACGCCAAGTCTGCCCATCGTCCAGCCGCCGTATTGCACTTTGTTATGTAGCCTAGCGCGGAGCATACAGCTGATGGCGATGGCGTAGGAGGTGAAGAGCGCGAGAGAGGCGAGGGAGATGAAGGCTCCGAAGGCCGCATAGCTGGCTATGTTGAGGCAGGCCAAACACATGACTACGAAGATCGGAAGCCAGATTGAGCGCACGGGGACTCGGTGCCGGGGGCTTATGTGTGCGAACCACGCCGGCAGTCCGCCGTCACGAGCCCAGGCCCAGGTGAGGCGGGAAGCGGATGCGATGCTGCCGAGCGTCACGGCGAACGAGATCACCATTAAGCCGCAGACCATGGCGGTAGCAGCCGGGAGTGAGCCTGTAGCTTGCAGGCAGATCTCGATGATGGGGAAAGGTGCATTTATGGCTCCGTCGAGGTCTCCGAGGCAGAATAGTAGGACGAGGATGATGGCGTACGCGAGGACGGCGTTGAGGGCGATTGTCCAGAACATGGCTCGCGGGACTGCATGACGGGCTTTTCTGACTTCTTCGGACATGTGGACGGCGCCGTCGAAGCCGACGAAGCCCCATGTGCATGTCCAGAGCCCTAGGTTGAAACTGACGAAGGGATTGGTCCAGCCCGACGCACTCTCCTGCGTGAAAAAGACAAAGTTCGCGCTATGTCTGGGAGCCAGCGTCACCAAGACTACCACGAAGATGACGAAGAGCACGATGTGCAGGATGCCTGCCAAGAGCTCGAACCACGGTATCAGGAACCATGTGTACATGTTCATCAGTCCCTCCAGGATGAGCAGAGCAAAGATCATCAAAGTGACATGCCACGGTTTGGCCACGTAATTCGGGTAGTTGGCTGTGATCAGACTTTGTAGCATGTAGGCTGAAGTATTGGCGACACCCGCCAAGGTGGACACCCAAGCGAACCAGGTTATCCTAGAAAACCCACGAGTATAAGTACTGATCTCAAGTCATGTTTAAACACAAGGGTACTCACCAGCCTTGCATCCAGGTGATGAAGCGACGCTGGCTAGTCGGCGCGAATGCGTGCGTCCAATGCTGTGATGCGTCAGCCAAGATCTTTCGATGCGTGTGCGTTATGTACCCCTGCTACTCACGTATTGGGCGCCCGCTATCGGCTGCGCTGAAGACATCTCTGCCAAGGAAGCCGATTGCGCGAGAGCCCCAGCGGCCACTATTAGAATGCCCCATGCGAGAGCCTGAGGCCCGCCATTGTAGAGTGTTGCTTGCAAGTTCCTGTAAACTCGTGGTGTTGGCACCTCGAACTTACAAGACGGAGAGGATGATACCTACAATGCCATCGTCTCCCAACTCGACATGAAAGTGAGCGCGAAGAAGAAAATCTGGGCGAAGCTGAATACCCGCTATGAACCGCGAGCGAATCAGTATGCTGTGGCGGCGACTTCGAAAAGGCGTTCCTCACTCTAACTCTGGTCCGCTCGTTTCTGGTGCCCTCAGTCCTCTGCCCGGGATATGCATTGGCCACGACCTTATCCTCGTCCTCGACCACATACTGCGGCCGCATCTTGGTGTCGTACATCTCGTACTGGTCCATCTTGAGGTCGTCCTTGCGCAACGACAGTGGCAAAGAACTGATAGCTCAGTCTGCTCAGAAGGGAAAGAACGGAGGAGAAAACAAGAATGACCCTGGTTGATACACGTGGGTATCAGGAACAGGGACGTCTGCACGCGAGATGCATCGAAATCGAAAGGAAAAGCACGTCTCTGCAGGGGGACAACGTGAGGTCGCGGTCGAAGCACTTGTGCCCACTGGACCATATCGCTTCGAACAAGATCCCCGCGGGGTGGCATCGATCGGCGGTCAGAACTACTGCGCCGCATCGCTGCAGTCGTCCAGCCTGCCGGAGCCCAAGCTCGATGCAACGCTAGTGCGAGGAACAGCTGCCCGCAGGAGTGCTGTGTAGTTTCTGCTTCGAAATGTCCACGGCTCGATCTCACTTCCGTGAGTCTGTGACTTGTTCTGTGATTTGCGTGCCGCGCTTGTCGTAGCAGTGGTCGAGGTGGGGGTTGCACCAAGGTGAGGTCGAGATAGGATGTCAACACCCGCAGCGCCGTGCCAAACTTCTGGGGCACGAGCCGGCTGTGTACCGGTTTCTCCCCGCGTGGGAAGGTTTGCACTAACCTCCCAAGGTTTCGTAGGCTTCTTCCGTCTTGGTAGTTGTTCTCCTCGGCGACGTACGCACGAGGGTAGCTCGAGGCACTGCACACAAAGGCCGTCGGCAGTCTAAACACGTTTCCTAGTCTCGTACTGGTACAGCTGCGTACTACCTCCGGTCTTGTCCTCAGTGCCCGCAGGGACATTGTGAGGACGAGCGACAAAAGGCTCGAAGGCCGCGAACTCCAAGAAGGTGGCCGTGAGGCCCAATCCAACCTGCCGAACTCCCCGCCAGTCCACTACAGCTTGGACGCCCTCTGCTTCTCCTTCCTGTTCGACAGATTCAGCTCTTGCCGAACCGCAAGATCTCCAATGATCTCCTCGCTGCCGCCTCCCACGACGAGTAAGCGAACATCGCGGCTCATCTGTTCAACATGACCACCGACACCACCTCGTTGGTAACCAGCCCCGCCGAAGACTTGCTGCGCTTCTCTCACAGCCAACTCGAGCATGCGTCCGCCGAAGATCTTCGCCATGGCAATACGGCTCGCCACATCTGCAGTCCAGCCGTTGACTTTGACATGGTAGGCGATCTGCTCACACCATGCCCAGTGTGCTTCGACGTCCTTGGCCACGTTGGTGAGTTTGTGCCGGATAACTTGGTTCTCGAAGAGTGGCTTGCCGAAAGTGACGCGGTCTTGTGCGTAGTTCAGGGCTTGCGATACCATCATCCTTGATTTGCGGTTCATCTTGACTGTTATCATGAAGCGTTCCTTGTTGAAGTCTGCAAGTGTGTCAGAAAAGGCCTGACGATCGCCGCCGGGTTTTGTGCTTACTTGTCATGAGAGGAAGGAATCCGCCGTTTAGAGGACCAATGAGGTTCTCCGCAGGAACCTTGACGTCCTCCAATGTGACCCATGCGCTCTTTCCAGCATTGTTGCCGCTATTCTTGATCTTTCGCGCGGAAAAGCCCGGCGTATTGGTGGGGATGACGAGTACAGATACACCGCTCGCTCCTGGACCACCGGTGCGAACAGCAGTGGTCATGTGCGTCGCATCGAGCGCTCCCGTGATCCATTTCTGCTTTGTTGTCAGCATATCTCTTGGCATGTCACATCGGAAGGGGCCATATCCCGACCTTATGGCCGTTCACAATGTAGTGCTTCCCATCTTCGGATAATTTGGCAGTCGTTCTCAGATTGGCGAGGTCAGAACCACCAGTCGGCTCCGTGGCGCCCAGACAGAAGATGTGTTCTCCGGTGAAGATGCCGGGGAGCCATTGGTCCTTTTGCTTTTCTGTGCCGTATGCGAGAATCGGTGGAGCGCCGATTGCTGAGGCGCCGCCTAGCCTGACCAAGGGACCGGAATGGATCCGACTCAACTCATCTTGCAAGACTAGGAAGTGGAAGATATCGTAGTCTACCGCGCGGGTCAGTGTGAGTCCGATGGGAGTAATGTAGTCAGAAGCAAGAATGGGCACACCCACCTTCTGGCGCTACGCCACCAATGTGTTCGGTGCCTCCAGCCTCGCGATACCGCCGTGGAAAGTCTTGCAGGACTAGACCTGCTTTTAAGAACCTCCGCACCTCCTGTGAGTGTGTGAGCAGAGGGTCAGCGCAGTACGGGAGAATAGAAGTTCACCTCTTTCGGGACGTCTCCATCCTCCTCCCATTCCTCGTGGTAAGGCAAGATGTGCTCGTCCACGTACGCGCGGAGGGCATTGCGCAGTCGCCGATGGCTCTCATTGTAGTATGGAGATGAGAGCGTGTTGTACCAAGCTGGCTCTGCCCATGGTGTGAGGTCGCCGAACAGGTCTCTCTTCGTCGCCATCGGCTTTGGCTTCTCCGCCCCACCGGGCAGCGGATTACTCTCCATAGGGAGCTAGTGAGAATATGAATAACCCCGTCCTTTCTGTTTCTTCTCTCTACCTACACACGATTTGGTCTCAAGAAGGATCAAGTCTTTACATGTCGCCTGTGAGGTAGCGACACGCGACGAGATGGTAAGACAACAGGCGTGTTCCGACACGGAATACGGCGTCAGACTTTCATGACACGGAAATCTTGCCGGAATTATTGTGCAATCGGCAATCCTGTCGAAGTTATGCATGTGCATTGACCTATCCCCTCTCTTACACTCCTCTGGCAAAGAC
>JAKLLW010001758.1:0-11970 GCA_022814695.1 Neocatenulostroma microsporum
TTGGTGAACATCTCCTCCTTGGAGAGCTGCGGCTTCGGCGGCTCCTCAGGGGCGACATCACCACCATCACCGCCACTGCCCCAAGCATCACCAGCGGCGCCATCAGCCTGAGCCTCAGGAGCGGTAGTAGTGCCGGCACCCCAAGCATCACCGCCGTCAGTAGTCGCGGCCTCGCCGCCGTTGGTCGCCTCCCAGTCAGCCATCTTGGTGAAGGTGGTGGTTGGTCAGGGCGAAGTAGTAGTAGAAGAAGGTGATGGACAAGCGAATGCCTTCACGCGTGTCTGGTATCCTTGCTGAAGCTCGACTGCTTGCTTCGAAGGTCTGGACGCGAACTGAACGAAGGTGGATGTTTGTTGACAGGAGAGGGGTCGGGGGAAAATTTTTGTACGCGTCGAGGAGTAACCTGAGGCAGGGATGTTGCGGGATCCGCCGCGTTTCTGGAGCTTTCGCTGATGAGGAAGGAACGAGTTAGGTAAGCGTGGTCGGCGAGGGCTCCGGTGCCTGGGTGATATCAATTTTCCCTGGTTGGTAAGTCAAGTTTCGGGTTGCAGGTCGAGCAGGACGATGTTGTGCTTCTCCTGTCGTCTGAAAGAAGCGAGATTCTGTTTTGTAGTATGTGGTAGAATCAATGGCACCGGTGAAGCTGCAATTTCAAACGAGGCAAGAGCGACCCCAGGGCCTTACCACATGAGCTCGCCGTTCAGTCAGCGAATGAGCGAACACAACAGATACTGCATAAAGCTACCGACGTGCTCAACGACGAAGTGAGCTCGCAATTACGTGCGTCGTCTACCGGAGCAAGTGGCAAAGAAAAGCTGGAGCGACCCAAAACCTCACCAAGTGAGCCCAGCCGTTTGCACAGCAAATGAGCGAGCATTACATGTGCAGCATACAGGCAGCAAGATGCTAGAGAACGAATTTAGCAGGCAGTCCAGACCAGTCGTCCACCGGCACTGGGCGAGATCATGGGCGGAGCGAGACAAAGCCTCGCCAAGTGAGTAGTTTATTTGGCCAGCGAAGGAGCGAACAACACAGCTTCAGAACATGTCTACCGAGATGCTGCGCAGTGCAGTGAGATGGACTGGCAAGGCAATTGCGTGTGAGAAGATAGCCTAGAGTTTTGGGTCATGACCATGCGGAAGAACATACCAGGCCAGCCCAGCGGCCAGCCTTTGATAACAGCACAACAAGGCGTAGTACGGCCCATCCATGCCGAATTCAATTTTCGCGTGGCGTCCATGAAATCACATACCATCTCCTCATCAAGGAATCACCGCTCGCATCCAATGAGTGAGCATTGCAGAGTAGCCATGTCGCTCATCCAGGGGAGAAAGTGACGGGGAAAAATGATAGAAAGAGAAGCCGTTTGCTTTGGCATGGTCGCGGAAAGTTCATCGACAACAAGGTTCGCATTATCATCACAAGGAGTGAGCTGGAGTGAGCTATGAGCATTGAACGTTCAGGCAACCGGGAGGGCGAGGCGCGATAGGGAAATTCAGAGCAACTCCTTGCCCTTCTCGGCGCAAGTAGACTAAGAGCTTTGGGTAACTTGACGATGGGCAGTCTCAGGAGAGTGTAGAGAGCTCGCATACTGTCGGATTGTGCGATGAGCGTTGAATCCGAGCACGTATTCAGTGGTGCTCAAAGGACGATTGCACGGACTCAGATGAATTTGGAGGCGGAGACTCTTGTTTTTCGAAGTGTTGAAGTTCCTGAAGCACTGGCAGATCAGCGGCCTCAGCGACCTCATCGACGACGTATCCGTTCTGGATCTATAACAGTGAGCTTATCGGTATGGTCTCAACGGTCTGGTATGGTCACCGGTAGGTAGTGGTCGGTGGTGGTATAAGGGTACCGTGGTCTGGTCTAGTATAGTATCGTCGTCGCCGGTGACCAACGGTCACTAATAAGCCTAATACGGTAAGCGCTGTGCTCGGTACGAGCGGTACGAGCTCTACGCGCACCTCCGAAGTGCCGAAGTAAATAATAATAACGCGTTATACTATCTCTTCTTGTCGCTCTACTATTACTACCGTTACTACGGTATCTACTACTCCTTACTCTTACTACGGCAATGTCCTTATTAAACTTTATTTACTTAGCTAACCGACTATAGCTACTAGCCGAACCCCTTACTCTTAATAAGTCGAATCTATA
Source organism: Neocatenulostroma microsporum (assembly GCA_022814695.1). Taxonomy (NCBI): domain Eukaryota; kingdom Fungi; phylum Ascomycota; class Dothideomycetes; order Mycosphaerellales; family Teratosphaeriaceae; genus Neocatenulostroma; species Neocatenulostroma microsporum. The sequence continues at coordinate 2,158 of JAKLLW010001758.1, forward strand.
GTATTAATAAGCGTACGATCGAGACGACTTTAAGCTCGGTAGTAAACGGTTTAAGCGCTACTATAAGCTCGCGACGTAAGTAAGCGGTAGTAAGAAGCGTAAGCTACGCTCGGTCGCGTTTAAGGGTACTAGCGAGAAGCTACTACGCGTACGCGATAGTAAGATCGCGTATTACTACTATCTTTATAAGCGTAAGAAGAAGGTTTAAGAGCTACTAATACTTAATAGTATAAAGGGTACGCTTAATTACCTTCGCGACTACTATTAGATCGATAAGTATAGTAACAAGTTTACGCCGGTAGTTAAAGAAGGCTAGTAGACTCTAAAGATCTATACTATAGTTACTACCTACGATTATAACGAGTTTAAGCGCTTACTCGTCTAGTAGATCGTATATTACTTCGTCGCCTTCTATATACTCGAGAACGACTACTTCCGTTAGCTACTCTATTTTATTAATAAAGGGCTTAGTAAACTACTACTAAAGACTACGTATACTATCCGCTTATAGGTTATAGCCGAGTACGACAAGTATAAGGTCCTACTAAAGGATAAGCTACGGTACGCTCTAAGTAATATTTACTTCTCCTTCGATCTATAGACTTTACCGAACTCCTATACAATAATTAGTATTTACGCTTACTTTATTAATAAGTAAGGTAAGAAGAGAACTTAGCTACTTGCCTTCTAGAGGCTCTATAGCGACTATAGTAGTAAGAACTAAGTAGCGCTATTTCTCGAAGTTATTAAGAAGTATAGTATCGAGCGCGTAGTCGGCTTCTTTATATACGACAACGCTACTAGTAACGATAAGTACGTTACGTTTATTCTAAAGAAGCTCTTTCCGAAGATAAAGGTAAAGTATATAAAGAGGCGCCGCCTTCGCTATATAGGCTATATTACTAACCTTTACGCGCGCGCTATACTTCTCGGTAAAGGCGCTAGTAAGGCTATTACTAAGATAGAGCGTAAGGTCGCGAAGGGGGCCGTTAAGGTCGGAGAGGTATTTTAGTATAATTATAGAGCGGTTAGCCGCCTTTATAATATCGTTAAGTATATCCGGTAGACTCTATAGAGGCGTAAGGTATTTACGAAGTATATAAAGAGTAGTAAACTAAAGGATTTTAATAGATTGAATATAAGTCTTAAAATCCGAGTCCCTTAAGAGGTAACTACGCGCTACTAGTACGAGTTATTCGGTACTAGCTAAGCTAATACCTTACCGCCGCTAGCTCGCTTATAGAGCTATACTACAATCTTAGTACTTCTACGGCGGTACGCGCGACTTAGAATTACTAGTATCGTATAGCGGTACCGGCGGCAACTTACTACTTTAAGCGATAGCGTAGTAGCGGTAACGATAGTACCTTCCTTATTCTAAACTCGAAACTAACGGTTTTATATTTGTAGCCCCTTTAAGACAACTCTATGCGCTAGAATAGCTTCTATACTATAATCGGCCGTACTCTCGCTATTAAGGAGCGTATTAAGAAGTTCTATAAGACGTACAAGCCCGCCGACAAGTAAGATAAGGGCCTAAAGGACGATATCCTAAGCCGTACGTATTAGTATTAACTTAGCCGCGTTTACGACTACCTTAAGGTATTCGAGGTAACTACGCTAGATACCGAAGGCTATAAGTACTTCTTCTACGACTAGTTTACTACGCTCGACTTTATACTCGCTTAGATCGATAGCTTCTATAAAGAATTTGCCTCTAAAGCTAGAGCGGATAAGACGTTCGAGTACTTAAGTAGCTACTACTCGTACGCGTAGTATAAGGTTAAGAAGTACTATAAGCTCGCTAATAAGACTCCGATCGTTTACGCGGTAGTAATACTTAATCCGACGCTAAAGTAGTAGTAGTTTAGAGAGTAGTAGACTTAGCTATCGTAATCTAAGTAGCTTAAGGGCGTTACTAAGTAAGTTAGAGACCTCTAGCGTAAGTTTTACTAGCCGAAGGACCGTATAGTAGCCTCTTTAACTATCGTAGATAACGAGTAAGGTAGCCTTTATATTCGGCTTTATAACTATAAGCGTATAAAGCTCGCAACTAGTAGCAATTTAGTCGACTAGCTCGAGGAGTACCTTATAACGGATCTAGTATCGGATACCGTATAGTTTAACCTTCTATAATAGTAGTACGACTACCGTAATACTACTCCGGAGCTCGCTAAGTTCGCCTTCGATTGCCTTACTTTACTATTAATATCTAACGAGCCGGAGCGCTCCTTTAGTACTAGTCGCGATATAATTACCTACTATAGAAGTAGACTACTCGATAATATTATCTAAGCGTATATATACCTCCGTAGCTAGTACGGTCTACTAACGCCGAAGAAGAAGGTAGTATTGAACGAAGAGGTTTAGATAACTAAGGAGTTTGACGATAAGGACAAGATTGAAGTAGAGTTTAAGAAGGCGCGAGCTAATAACGCAACAGGCGGTAATAATAAGGGCTCCGAGTTGAGCGAGCTCGAAGACGACGACGGTAAGGTTGAGGAGATAGAGCCTAAACAAGTAGAATAAGAATTGGCTGCGTTACTTCCTAATGCGGTAACGGTGACCGTGGTCTTAATGGTCTAGAGGCGCTCCTTATTGGTACGGTACGGTATGACCCCCTTCACCGGACCATACCATACCGATAAGCTCACTGATCCATAAATGATACAAGATCTTGAATTAGAGGCAGCAAGAGCAGCAGCAGATGGCCAGATGAGCGGCGATGAGGCTCCAGCGACGGTAAGGTACCGCATACACCACACCATTGTGCAGGCTGTACAGGTCCACAGAGATATAGGACAACACAACGTTACCATGTTCCTGAAGAACACATGGAATGACTTTCAGTCCTTGCACAACCTCACCATGAGCAGCCTTGCGCCGTAGTGCGTCCGCAGTATACCGACGGACTAGCCTCACGTTGACTACTGACCGGTTTGAACTAGATGCTCTGCGACGGCTGGAACGACGTAGTAGACTGTCCTCAACATAATCTTGTGAGTCTTGCATGTGACTGACGCCAGACGCAAGTATCGCTATCCCTTATGAGTGTGAAGATACCAAAAGTGAATCTCTGAAACGATTGATGCGACCGTATCATTTAAGGTGTGTACACATTACGCTTATAGCTATATATACCAAATGCCTGTAAAGTATGCTCCAAGACCTTGCTCGTCCCAGCGCCATCATGCATGACACAAAAGCCAATTCGCCATTGTGGACAGGCTCCTACGTATTATTGATCGATCTGAGCACTGTTTGATATCGAATGGCGGTCCTCAAAGCATAGGTGGCTTATCCAAAGTCATCCAAGCATCCTCTCCACTCGATCTCGCACAGCCATCCAAGCACCTGAGCATTTCTTCCCCTCTCGTGCTTTCGCAGCAGACCGCACACTCACAACATCCCTCTGATTCCGTACCTGATCGGCCGAGAACCACGTCCCATGCAATCCATAAGGCACCCTCTGCGGCAACTTCACCCGCGCCACGACGTCCTTCATATTGCGCGCGTTGACAACCCAAAGCTCGCTCCTCGCCCTCCTCTCCTCATCCGCATCAGCCGGTACATCCCCGTTTTCCAGAACTTGACTCTCGTCAAAGGCGTAGAAGAGTAGATAGCCGTCGTCTTCGCTCTCATTCGACGCGGCAGGGACGAATCTAGGTTCCTGCGCATACCACCCCTCAGGTAATTGGAACGCTTGAATCACATCATCTTCGTCCTCGCTTTCCAGGATCTGCGCCATACTCCTGTTCTCTACACTCCCACTTACAGCTCTGGGCGGCGTGTCCTTTCCCTTCCTAATCAGCTCTTGCGCATCAATTTTCACCAAAACATCAATCTTCGTCGCCTTCCCTAGCGCTGATCCAAAAGAAGTTGTTGATGTCGAACAGCCGTAGATGTACCTTGCGGCACCCATCTCGCGGTCAGGGCGCACGGAAGGGAATTCGAAGGGGATGGTTGTTAGCGCCCATTGGTGGGCTATACTGTTCGCTTTCTCCGAGGAACTGAGATCGAAGTTGTAGTAGTAGAGTCGGCATTGGTCTTCGTCCCAGAGATGCTCCTCAATCTGCTCATCATCCATGACCACTTCGTTGAGGCGGATGAAAGCCTCCTTCTCTTCGGACGGTGATTCAAGAGCGGAAGAGCGGTCGTAGGTAGAGTCGTCGTCGGTGTACTTCGCAAACCACGGCCCTCTCTTCTTCTTCTGCTGCGCCTCGGCGACCGGTGGTAGTTTGCGTTCGATAGGCGGCGCGATGTTGCCGGCGGCGAAGACCAACGTTGCACTTGTGAGGCGGCAAGCGAGCATATTGACGCTCGTCACCTCGTCCGTCTCCTGTTCGGCATCGTCCCAGGCGTTCGCGGTGTGGAAGATGCAAGATGCGTCTGTTTCGAACCAGCGTACTTCCTCTGGATGTCTTCGCGGAAAGACGCCGAATCGTGAGGGTCTGGTGGCGTCGTAGGCCACCGGCGGCTTCCCTTTCATCTGATTAACCGGGTCTAAGCTCAGCGGTAAATCCATGATGACAGTATGCGTGCGTGAAACGCCGAAATCATGCATCATCTTCGCTCCGTGGATGCCTGGGACTGGGGCGTTGAGGAGTTTCTGCTTCGACACCTGCTTCACGTGCATCTCCTGCGTTTCTTGCGTCGACGGCATCGACTGCTGCTGCGGAAGAATAGAGTACTGAACAAACGGCGGCGCAAAACTCGAATGAAACATCATCATCTCCTTCGTCACCGGGTCGACTTTCGGGTGCGCGGTCGTCCACTCGCGCATGAAGCTCAGCAGGCCTTCTCCTCCCAGCACATCTTCATGCCTTTCCTTGTCTTTCTGCTTCCCCAACTTCTCCTGCTCTTCTTCCTCCGTGAGCTCCCCATCCGCCCAAGCACCGTTATACCAGCCTATCGTCTCGAGTCCAGGGAGCTGAACACGCATAGGCGGGCCCGATTCGCAGGTAGCGAGGGCGCGGCCGTCATGGTAGAGGATATGCGTATTCGCTACACTGATCTTCTTAATCTTCTGTTTACTTCCTGGGAGAAAACTCAAGATCACCAGACACAACGTCCGCAAGATCCGGAGAGTGACGTAGAAGATCGAAGCAACCGGGTTGACGAGCGTAGCAATACTCGGCAATATCGGGACTTGCAGGTGAGGCGAGGAGAGAGTAGAGAGGTATAAGTCTGTTAGGACATACTGGTTCACGAACTCTGGTGTGATGTCCCCGCTTCTTTCGTCTTTTCGGAAGCTCACACCAGCAAGCATGCCATCCCCGTCAAACCAGTGCGCGTCTCTGCCCAAATCTTCGTTGCTCACGGGGTTCGAGCCATTCCGGACGTACTCCCCATCTGCCAGTTCAGGTGGGATGGTGCCGGTGTAGGTACATGGTGTGAGAGGGAGTGTTTGTTGGATTGGCGCGAAGTTGCCTGTGAGGTAGGGGTGCTTGGGTTGCGGAGTTGGGTACAGAGTATGAGGATGGGTGGTGGAGGTAGTGCGTTTGCGTTTCTGGCCGGCGAGAGGCGCGGTAGGCTCGAACATGGCGGCGCCAATGATATGTGGCGGTTCTGGTGGGACGCCGCGTCGTGGTGCTTCTCTGAGATCTTGGAGCAGTGCGCTGCTATAGCGAGCGGAGGAAATTCATGGCGATAGCAGTCATGATTGATGATGGGTATACACGTCAAAGCATCATTATCCTCACAATCACATGCTTCCCATCTTCCCATTTCCACCACCGTCCCGCCCCTCTTCCAACCGAGCCGCTTGCCTGCCTGTCCAAGCTCATGCCGAACGGCAAGCTCCTTGTGTTAAAGTGAAGCTTGTGATAATGACATCAACATGCAGGCGGAAATGGCGGAGGCTAGCAAAACAAACTCAGGAACACCTGCAAGGATATAGAAGGGCAGAAAAGGCTGGCAAGCGAGCTGTTTCGTGCCACAGTTTTTGCTGGCATACGTAGATCAGACGGAAGGCACTCGGATGAGATGGTGCCGCGAAGCCGACGGGACCTCGTGGCTGGGAGATCGCCGCGGGCATGGCGGGCGGGCCAAGAAGATCTCACAAATCCTCCGGCGACGTCCCGGTTGGCATTGGGTATTTGGAGGATTTGTTGGATTGGTCGCTGGAGTTGTACGTTGTGTGGCAGTGTAGACAAACAACGTACCACGGGAACCGGTTCTCACAACGTCCTCCTCCGTTTCCATTCGCGCCGCAAGATATTGAGAAAGATGGCGTACAATCTACTGCAATAACTATGGTGTTGCGACAACGAACAACAACGATCCTCGTTCGAGACACAATCCCGGTAAACACTGCAGTACTGTAGAGATGGGCTACGACTATGCGCTTGTGTACGACATCACCAGTCCCCCCTCCACCTCCATCCCCGGCTCCCCATAACAATCCTGCCTGCATATCTCTGTACTAACAACATCTTCCTACCCAGACACGCAACCTACACCCTCCCCCCCGCCCTCCTCCTCTCCCTCCTCTACTTCCCCCTCTGCACAAAGCTAGACCTCTACAAAATCGCCTTCCTCGTCACCATCGCCGTCCTCTCGACCATCCCCTGGGACAGCTACCTCATCCACCAGCGAATATGGAGCTACCCGCCCAACGCCGTGCTCGGATGGACACTCTTCGATATACCGGTTGAGGAGGTCTTCTTCTTCGTCATTCAGACGTTTAATACCAGTCTCCTCTACCTCATCCTCAGTAAGCCGGTGTTGCATAGTGTCTATTTGGTTAAAGAGAAGAAAGGAAGGAATGAGCGATGGAAGTGGGTGAAACTGATCGGACAATTGCTCTTCGCGCTGGCGATTAAGAAGGGTATCGAGTGGGTTAAGCGAGAAGGGAAACACACCTACCTAGGCCTTATCCTAGTCTGGGCAGGTCCTTTCCTTTTCATGCTTTGGAGTTTGGCCTACCAATTCCTCGTCAACCTCCCCCTCACGAGTACGATCCTCCCGATAGTGGTGCCGACCCTCTACCTCTGGATCGTGGACACCCTGGCGCTCAAACGAGGGACCTGGACGATATCCCCTGGAACCAAGACAGGCTACCATCTCCACCTCTGGCCCAATGGAGGAGACATCGAGGTAGAAGAAGCGCTCTTCTTCCTCCTCACAAACTGCTTGATTGTTTTCGGACTGGTAGCTTTCGACAATGCCGTGGCGGTACTCAATACCTTCCCCAACCACTTCCCCTCCAAATCCGACGCCACATCCAGCCTACCCTCCCCCGCTCTGCTCGTCCGAAGCCTCTTGTTACCAGCATCGACCTACGACGACGACCGAGTGCTAGGCCTGCAGCAAAGCGTCGAGCGCTTGAAGGCGAAGAGTAGATCTTTCTACCTAGCTTCTTCAGCTTTCCAAGGCCGGTTACGGATAGACCTCATCATCCTCTACTCTTTCTGCAGAGTCGCGGACGATCTGATCGACAATGCGCAGGATTCGGCGGAAGCCAAAGACTGGGTCGCCAAACTGTGTCGTTTCCTCGATCTGTGTTATGCAGGGGACGTCAAGAACGAGAACACAGGGAAAGTGATTGGAGCGCGCGACCCGAATCAAGGTCCAGCTACGCAGTTTATTTTCGGGCAGTTTCCGGAGGATGCGCAGTTGACGCTTTTGCTCCTGCCGACGGAGAGGTTGAGTAAAGAGCCGCTGTACGAGTTGCTGAAAGGCTTCGAGATGGATCTCACTTTCTCGTCTTCCAACCCCACTGGACCCATCAAAGCCGAAAGCGACCTGGACATGTATGGGGCACGAGTGGCGGGGACGGTGGCGTTGCTGTGTATTGAGCTCGTCATGTACCACTATCCAGGAACCTCAGAGGTGAAGGCGAAAAGATTGATGGGTGCGGGGCATGATATGGGCATAGCCCTTCAATACACCAATATCGCGAGGGATCTGCTGGTGGACGCTGAAGGTGGGCATGGTGGGTGTGGGAGGTGCTATGTTCCCGCGGGGTGGTTGAAGAAGGAGAAACTGACCCCGGAGTCTTTCCTCAGCGGCCTTGTCAAGATCTCCGCCAACAGGGGAAAAGCGAAGGACGACCGCGACGTGTTCTTCTTGAGCAAGCTGGAGAGGATTAGAGGGAGGCTGCTGGATCGAGCTTTTGAGTTTTATGGCAAGAGTCGAGGGGCTATTGAGGAGTTGCCGGGAGAGGCTAGAGCGCCTATGAGGGTCGCGGTCGAGAGCTACATGCAGATTGCGCGGGAGCTGAGGACACCGGGTTTCAAAGTCAAGGCGGGGAGGGCCACTGTGCCGGTTTGGAAGAGGTTGTGGGTGGGTTGGAGGGCGCTGGTTGGACCTGTGGGGGGGAAGGAGGTGCGATAGCATTTGTGAGCGTATGCATTTGAGAGCGGTGCATTTGCGGGGTATGTTATGGGTTGTGTATATGTGTATGTGTAGATACCCTTGTTGCGTGCTCGGCGGGTGAGGACAAAAGTCTTTGGCGTATATTTCTAGGTCCATATACGATATAAAGCGGTATACGCGAATACATCAGTTCTGTCGAGTCTGTTCATCTCGTCTTCGTGCCTTGGCGTCTGCGATGTCAGTTGTGGCGTGACGTGTGGTCGTCGTGAACCGGCTTCGTGCAGCTCCCGCTTCCGTCTGCATCTGTGGAGCAGCCGTTTCTTGACATGTGAAAGCCAAACTTCCATCTATCCCACCTTCAACCGCCGCCATGTACAGAAACAACATTGCCTTCTTCCAATGGGCGACAAGCCACCGCAACAGCGGCAGAAGACGGCCATAGTAATCGGTAACATTTCTCTGTCCTCAAGCTACGCAAAAGATCGCATACTGACACAGACGCTCGATAGGCGCAGGTATAGGCGGCACCTCCACGGCCGCCCGCCTCGCCCACGCCGGTTTCGCCGTCACGGTCCTCGAGAAGAACCCCTTTACCGGCGGTCGCTGCAGCCTAATACACCACACACCTGACAAGGATGGAGGTGGTGATGGATACCGCTTCGACCAAGGCCCTTCCCTCCTCCTCCTGCCCCGCCTCTTCCACCAGACCTTCGAGGAACTGGGCACGAGTCTCGAAGAAGAGGGAGTACAATTGCGGAAATGCGAGCCCAACTACAACATCTGGTTCGGCGACGGCGAGAATGTGGTCATGAGCAGTGATCTCGCCGTCATGAAGAAGGAGATAACGAAATGGGAGGGGAACGACGGGTATGAGCGGTACCTTTCTTGGCTGCAGGAATCCCATCGCCACTACGAGTTATCTGTGGAGCACGTGTTGTTGAAGAACTTCACGAGTCTGGCGAGTATGCTGAGGACCGATTTCCTCAAACATTTGCTGGTCTTACATGCTTTCGAATCGATATGGACGAGAGCAAGCAAGTATTTCTGGACGGAGCGGTTGCGCAGGGTCTTCACTTTTGGGAGTATGTACATGGGAATGTCGCCTTTTGATGCTCCGGGGACGTACTCGCTACTACAGTACACCGAGTTGGCGGAGGGAATATGGTATCCCGTCGGAGGATTCCATAGGGTTGTGCAGGCGCTTGTAGCCGTGGGGGAGAGGAAGGGGGTGCAATATCGTCTGGATACAGCTGTGAAGAAGATCGTTCTTTCCGAGGACGGCTCAAGAGCGACAGGAGTGGAGTTAGAGAACGGGGAGGTGATGGAGGCGGACGTGGTAATCAATAACTCGGATCTGGTGTACGCCTACACTAACCTCCTTGGCCCCATGAACTCTGCACCAACCCCTTACGCCGAATCCCTCTCCCATCGACCAGCAAGTTGCAGCAGCATATCATTCTACTGGGCCCTCTCAAAACAGGTCCCGGAGCTCTC
>JAKLLW010001759.1:0-11965 GCA_022814695.1 Neocatenulostroma microsporum
CCTATAAGAGTACGTACTTCCTTTATATCCTCTTAGATACTTCGTAGACGATACTAGTTACTAAACGACTCCTTATACTTATACTACTATATATAGAGAGAGAGACCTTTAAGTAGTCTTATACTATTATAATAGTAGTATATAACTATACTATAGCTATACGCTACTATAGATACTCTAAACTCGAATAGTTAAGTAATTAATACTAATAACTTTAATACTTAGTTTATTACTATATATAATAATACTCTAGATATCTCTTATAAGTATATATTACTCTTTCTTCTTTATTAGAGACGAAATACTTTTCTTTTTATTAGAGATAAAGTACTAACTTCTAGTAGTTAGTATATTAAACTTAAGAAGTAGTATAAGTAGTTTAGTTCTAGTAGCTTAGCTAATATTAATATAACTTCTACTAACTTTAAGAATAGTAAAGAGAAGATAAGGCTTCGTTTCTTTTATTCTAATAATATCTATACTCTCTTAAAGTATAGATAGTACTTTAGAAACTAGAAGCCTATACCTTTAGATAATAAGATACCTATTAGCTTTAATAACCTATAGGCTCTTCTATATAGCTATATCTACTATAAAGCCGTTATTAAGAAGTATATAGCTACTAAGAGTATAATAGCTCTATATACTACTACTAGTATAAGTCTATCTTATATAGATCTTCTTTATTACTAATAAGTATATAGTATAACTACTTTAGTACCTATAAAAATTATATTATTATATACTACTTATAAAGGTACTAGTCTAATAACTTTAACTATAAGATTTTTATTAACTATAGAAAGTATATTAGTACTATAGAAGCTATATAGAATATAAAGAGTAATAATACTAGTTTTATTTTTAGTAACTAAGTAGCTATCTTATTATAAGTAAAGAAGATTAAGGTTCTCTAATCTAGTAAAGCTAGTAGTAGTATAGTAGTATAATAGCGTAACTTTTAGCTAGACTTAGCTTCTTATTATAAATAATACTATAATAGATATTATAGTATATATTTCTTATTTTCTTTATATAGAACGAGCTTAAAAAGTATTAATATTTGCTTATAGTACTATATACCTAAGTTATATAAGGTAAGCTTCGTAGGTAGGAGAGGTAAGCTTCCTATTAACCTTAGGAACTTCTCGAGTTTAAGCTACCCTTTTGTCCGAAGGTACTCGAACGTGTCGTACTAGGATAGATCGTCGCCGGATTCAAATACGCTGCCCTTACGAAGCTATATGCGACGTAAATCAAGAGATCTAAGAGTAGTAGCATAGTTCTTCAAAAAAGTGCAAAGGGCATTCTAATCTATACATGCGTTCGCCAACCCGGAAGAGCTAAGCTAGATGCACATACTGCATCTCCGGCATCGACTCCTACGGCTAGTTCGTCGATGTACCCTTATTATCAACACCGTCAATGCCGTCAAAAATCAATGTACGGCTTCTCTACATTCAGGGGTTAAGAGCGACAGCTAGGCCTGCTGCAATATACTTGGAGAGACGTAGCGCTAGAAGCATTGGCACTTCGACGCCTCGAAGTGTTCGTATCCAACGTCTGACTCGAAGCCGGACTGAGAGCCGTTCAATCTGTTGTTGCGTAAGGGACAAGGCATCCAACACCGTCGAGAAGGAAAGCTTCACGGCACGAAACCAGTTATTCGCACTTACGGTATAAAAGTAGGAATCGCCGATGTCGACTTGCTTTCATTGGCAAGGTATCAGGCGCCTTGCGGATGCTAGTCTCACTGCAAGACCACACCTAGAGAGGCCAGTCACTGCTCAGGAGAGCGGGCGTGGCGGTCTTCTGCTCATCTACAAGCACCATCACCATCATGAGTGCCTTCCGCGCCCCCGGCCCCAATATTTCCCATGCGCCTTCTTGCCAAACTTGTTCATCTTCAATACAAAACCACCGCGCTCAATAGTGTTGACGAAGATATAGCCGCTCGGGAAAGTCGGAACATTACTCCAGGTGCCCACGAACTCGACCAACCCGCCGCCTTCAGCGCCATCATCTTCTGGGTAGATGTCGAAGAAAGCGGCCTCCTCCACGGTACCACCGGTCGGGTCCTCGCGCACCCCACTCACATCCCATATGCGAAGGCCGGACCCGTAGTTGCTCTGGTATGTCAGGCCGTTTTGCACATACATGTTGTGATCAATCGACCTCACGTCAGAGGAGTGGTATGAGCCAGTCCACACTGGCGCCTCCAAGCTGCTGACGTCGAAGATGTATGTGACCGGCTGGCCACTCGCAGCTAATCCAGCCTCTTCCAATTCGTCGAGTTCGTCGTTAAGAAAGACATAATCCTGCCATTCAGAGTCTATGACCCAGCCTTGGTGGGTGTAGCTAGCACCGTCGTACGTCGTCCTCGATATGATTTTCGACGAATTGATGCCAGTCTTGTCCGTAACATCGTAGATGGTCATAGTATCCTCGTTGAAGCTGTAGCAGATATCGACGCCCTCGTACTTTTTGTCGGGTCCATGGTAAACAAGACACTGCGCATCGTGGGAGTAACCATCCTGTCCGGCACAGCCAGGCGAAGTGGGATTTGCCGGGTCGGACATGTCGATGAATATGAGACCGGCGGCACAGCTGGAGTTCCTCGGCTGCGCACCAACGGCGACAGCATACCCAAGTTCCTCGTTAACGACCACATTATGCGAGCGACCCAGAGGTAGTCCGCCGTAATAACCAGTGAGATCGTCAGTCGTGCTGAAGTTTTTTGGGCTCGCAGGATCCAGATCGAGCAGCTTCATCATATCGAAGACCTGAATACCGTGATCAACCGCTTCGCTTCCGACGAGGAGTTGGCTGCCGATGGCCTTCATGTCGTGCCAGATGGAGCCTGCGGACTGCTGCGGAAGGCGACCAAGATAGATGAGCTTGCCGCTCTTGGAGATCTCTGCGAAAGCAGTGCCGTCGAACTGCCCAATAGCGACGAATTCGCGGCCCTCTGGTGACACCCAGCCCCAACTGTCAGAGCCTTCACCGGCCCAGCTACCAAGGTCGGCATGAGATTTGAAGTCATACATGTCAACCTGGGACTCGTCAGCGACCTGGTCATTCTCGAAGTTGAGGAAGTCGTGCGGCTCACGTTGTTGCAGCGGAAAGTCTGGTTTGGATTACCGGCTTCGACGACTGCCAGCCCATTCTTGCACGGGACATGGCTCCTACGCTGACGCCAGTTGCCATGGCGGCCATATTTGTCCCATGAAGCCCACTTCCAGCTGTCATGGTCTCCGGACGCCTTGTGCCGATGGAAAGATTCCTATATTCATTCGTTAGAGATGACTCTCATGCAACGATAGGCTTGCCCACGAACCTCCTTCGCCCCCATCACCATGCTGTGAACCCGCCCACTGCTGTAATCGTCATCGCTGTAGCGCGCGGCTGAAGCGACAGCCGCAAGACCTAATGCCAGAATTGATAGCTTCATCTTGTATCAATGGTGAAGTTTGGAAAGGAGCTGGTGAATAGAATAGAGGATCGACTCATAGACCAGCATCGGGAGAAGTTGTGCCCTTTATCCACTGCCACCTCTTCGTACTTACTTCTCGCACATGGCGGACAGCTACAGGTACAATGGCAAGCAGCCTTGCGACCTGCCTGTTCAGTACTGGTAATGTGCCATATCACCATAGGCCGCTGTCTTGGAGCATGTCATTTGCTAGGCATTGAAGATAGCGGTCTCGTGGCCATCCTCTCACGATGGTCAAAAGACGGCATGCCAAGCTGCTAGAGATGCGCGCATACGCCGGACAGTTGTAGGCGGCTTGGGAACAAATGGCAGAGTAACAATGGTGAAGGCGATGTGGAGGCAATGCAATCCAAGCCGGAGGGGTGCAAACTCTGAGAGCCCCGATTACAGGGGCGGCTGTGCAGAGGTACAGTCGATGGGTGTTCCTCGCCTGCGGTCGATGGAAAATGCAGCACACGAAGATGGACTTCGCAGCGAGGAGGGCGAAAAATCAGGTATGGTCGCTTCCAGATCCTCCCTCGTCCCCGTACAGCACCGCGTCTGGGCGTGAGGTCGCTATTGCGGATGTACATCACCCTTCTATGCCTCTGTTCGAGGAGCACTACTATCGTATCGTCTGCAGGAAAATGCCAGGCCTCGGTGTCCTTGGCCTTTCTTCTTGAATCAGCTTGGCGGAGGGGAAACGCGTCTTGGCGTGTTCAAGTCTCTGTGCATAGGTGAACTGTCACAACACTTCTAGACACGGCGAATGTTGTCCGGTGCTTGGCCGTAACCTGAGCGGCAAGAAGTTGAAAGTCCCTTCCTTGGTAGGTGATTGCTGAGCGTCGAGACATCCGATACCGCAACGTGAGACTTGGTCTTCTCCAAAGCCCGAACGCACGATATTTGTGCATGTCGTGGGACGGGTAGAGCGAAGTAGCGTAGAAGATGGCGTTCTGGCGCCACGAGTGGCGTCCAGACGAGACCTTTCAGCTGTTTCTATGCCTGGCGGGGTCAAGGTCCCAATGGTCAAGCAAAAAACAATATTGATCATCTCAAATCTCACGTACCATCGATGTAAGGATCTGCTACTACCTAGCTGGACACCCCACCATGAGAAAGCTACTAGATAAAGGGAAGGAGCGCTGGCGACAACGTTCAAGAAGTCCATTACCAGTATGCATGCAGGTCCGACACTGCGAGCACTGTTACTGATCGCTATGAAAATCAGACCAGCAGCGCCGACAGCAATGCTTCTACACCAAGCGGCGCGAGAACACCAGATGCTGCTTCCAGTCGTCTCTTGGCGCCTCCATCTTCGCGACGTCTCGTCGACTCGCCCTTATGGGTCGAGGCAGAGACAAAGGCCGAACAGTCCACTGGCAAGGAGAAGTGGGACGCTTACAAAGTTGAGCAGCTGGGGCTCTCCCAAGGGCACGGCACTCGAGAAGAGGCAGTAGGTGGGCATCTGAAGCAACTACAAAAAAAGTACAAGGCGGAGCAATGGAGCTTTACGAATCGAAATGCCGAGACTGTTGCGTATGCAGACGTAGTCGGCAAGGTGCTCAACGTGCTCAACCGCACGAAACCGGTGTATGCTGCAGTCGCAGACGCCGACCCTACTGGTGCGGCTGGAGTCATCTGGGCCGGTATCGACGTGATCTTGACGGTAAGATACCAGGCTTTAGACGAGGGCTCAAGCTGCTTTGCTTCCGCTGAAGGTTTAGTAGACCGCTCGCGACTCTAAGGAACTCCTCGATTCGGTCCTCGAAGACACTGACCTCATAGCCTACGCTATTGACGTCTGTGTAGGGTGGGAAGAGTCGTGTCTCCAAAACTCTTCATCGGGAGGCGCTGGCTCTGACAGCCTCCAAGGACAAGCTCTCCGTTCTTCGCTCGTATCGCTATATACCAGAATCCTGATATACCAGGCGGAAGCATGCTCTTACTTGAAGGAGTCTAAAGCGGGTGTGTACATACGATCTCTGCCGTCTACGCCTGGGACACCACTGAGCGATCTTGCAGCAAGCGCGGGCCATATACTAGCTTCATCCCAGCAGCAAGCTTTTCCTAGGCTTTCATCCCAGATCAAACAAGACTTGATCTGGGTGTCGGTATCTGCCCAGGCCTTCAAAGACACTCGTATGCGAAGCGAGATCATCGTATGCATGCCAATGCTAATCAGCTAAAAGAGATCTTAACGAAGTCTTACTTCTCGGATGCTTTCGAAAAGCTCTCGGGGCAGCTACTGACACAAACGAAGTCCAAAACCCTGGAAGAGCTGCCTGGTATTCAGTTAACAGCCCAAGCTGTCCCGAACGAGCCAGATACAGCCGTGGCTAGATGGGAGGAGCTTCGTAGGCCTCAGACCGTGGACGATGGCTCGGGAGCAAAGCCTGCATTTCAGGCCAAGCAGACCTACAGCGTTGAGCCGACCGAGATCTGGCGCATCATGGCATCTGGGCATGACAACCACGATCTGCGGGCCCAAGGTGTCGGTATGAATGCGAGAAGACTGTCTTCTGTTCTCATCTATACTGGGAAGAGGGATCTGCGCGACAAGCTCCCAGTCGAGCTGTCCATCCAACCACTCGACGGACAAGCCACTCTGGTCCTCATGTGGTCAGAAAAGGTAGAGACCGTCGAAACGCCATCCCCACTCCTAGCCAACCAGATTCTCCACCGCCACACCATGACATGGCCATGTCAAGGAGCGGGCGGCGAGACCTTCCAATGCAGTACTCCGCGACCCTACTCCGTATACGTCCCTGTCGCTCTGTGCATGAAGTTGCTGCCGAGCGGCCGCCGACTCTTCAGGCCGGAAACACTCAGGCAGCTCAAGCACGCCCGCGCTGTCTTGTCTCGAGCCACAAGCCTGGCCTGGGATATCGAGGGCGGCGGACCCGTCGCAGCCATGAAGGAAGCTCTCAGCCGAGCTGATCACTATGAAAATGCGTTCTGTGATATGCCGCCGGACCGCGGCGGGTCTCCCGGGTACTCTCCAAGTGGCAGACTGCGTCACTTGGGACAGTACTACACAGGCGCTGTTCACGATCCAGCCGACTCGGGTACCGCAGCACCGGACCCGTATGAGGTCGAAGACGTGGTTCAGAATTTGCAGCTTGAGAAGCTGTGCTTTACGAACGAGGAGATGCCGCTTTCACGACATGTTGTCGCTCAGAGAGCCGAGGCGCTGTTGAATGCTGCGCAAATCTGGGACTACAAGGCTAAGTGGCTGTTGCTCTCGTTGAAGACCAATGTCGACGAGAATCTGAATGAAGCGGTGGCACTGCCGCATGCGATCGATGAGTTTTTGGATCAGCCGCTATGTCGATTCTTCCTATTGCACTACCGGTAGCCATCGTCCTGTCATGCTGTTTGTCGATGATAGCTAGGGTAGTCAATGAATATATGCACATAAATACGGCTAGTCTTACGTTCGTGCGAGTAATCTGACCTGTTTGTTTAAGTTTAGCAAAACAAGGCTTCATATATCCGTTTGTCTATACGCGAAGTATACCGAAGAAGTAATCATAGTAAAGTAAAACGTGGACTCTTATAGAGATAATAAAATATGCATGTGTCTCTTCAGGCCGTGGGTCCCGTCAAAAGCCTGGGGACAACGATCGCATATGAACGATCGAGGTTCAGCTGCAAACGCTGTGCGACCCATAAACCGAATACATCTGCGCATAGCTCGATCGACGAGAGGGCGCTGAGTAGACTCTCGTTGGAAGGGCTGGTGCCTTCGGTTGATCCTTCGCGAGTTGTCGCATCATGAAGGACGTAGGTCCGCCGGCGGAATTCCACGGTATGATCTTTGGCTCCATTACGGCACCTCGAGGCGAAGAGTCCGAGCCTTCCAAAGGTGCTCTGTGGTTCGAGCTACGATGAGCGTGGTCGCAGCTGAAAGTAGTGCGGTATGAGCAGTCAGGTGTACATAGCTGTTGAACAAGCGAAGAGAAATCATGCGGCGTCGCCGCCTTGCGCCGGAATCGCACAGCATGATGCCGTGCTCTCAACAGTCAACTTCCAATGCAGCTCGCCTCACATGGCTCACAGCACGCAACTCAATCGACTGTATAGAATGCCACTACCACATTCACTTCGCGCAATAGGTGTGGCATGCTCGACTGGCAGAATGGGCGAGGTGGAAGAGATGACCGATGCCATCGTCTTTTGGCCGGTCGGAGGTGAGCGAGCTTTGTTCCAGGACCCAGCTCCGTGTCA
Organism: Neocatenulostroma microsporum; assembly: GCA_022814695.1. Classification (NCBI taxonomy): domain Eukaryota; kingdom Fungi; phylum Ascomycota; class Dothideomycetes; order Mycosphaerellales; family Teratosphaeriaceae; genus Neocatenulostroma; species Neocatenulostroma microsporum. The sequence goes on from JAKLLW010001759.1 coordinate 7,703, forward strand.
GGTGGGACGTTGGGCTTTGGTGTGCAATAATGGAGCTGTGGCCATCGTCATGCTATGGGAATGGAGGCGAAGGTGAGCGGGTTCTGCTTGCGCGGACTACTCGGAGAGGGCGTTGGGCATTTTGGGCGATGCGCGATGAAGTCGGCGTCCGAAAGAACCGCCTGCTCCAATATCGCATACCCTAATCGTGTGAATGCAGGAAAGGTAAGATGGAAAGAGACTGTGTCGTCAATGGAGTGGGCTGCTTTGTTCACACTAGACATTATGCATACCGTTGCAATCATCATCGGTCGTCTCATGCTCCAAGAGAGCTATCTGATATCCTCTGCCTGAGCCTCCGCTCACGAAATGAACGTAGCCTCCATGAACAACACGCCATCTTCCTGCTGCGGCTTGCTCTTGCCGTCTTTCAGCTTCAAAGTCATGTTCGGTGTGTACTGGAGAAGGTTAGCCTGGTGAGTCGTTCGTCTCTTCGCATGAGAGACTGCTTACCTGGTAGATGTACGGCTTGGTACCTGAAGCGCCAGCAACGATTTGCTTGACAAACTTCGGCACCTCACCCATGACATCGACTCTGTCAATTCTGGGCAAGATCTCACCCTCGAGTTCGGCGTCTTCACCCCAAATGAACTTCGCCGCGCCAGGTTCCGGCCAGTCGTTGTCAGGATCGCCCTTGACGTTCGTGTGCTCGACTTTGTACTCTGGAGACGCCCCAGCGCACAAGATCTTGTCATCCGTAGCGATACCGCCGACACACACCACAGTCTCGCCGTAAGACTTGGGCGTGGTGAACTGCATCATGATAGCCGAGTAGGTAGGCGACTGGAAGCTCCCGAAGTTCCATTTCGCAGCCGCAAAGTGCGGCTTCATGTCCTGAAGAGCATGGATGAAGACTCCGCGGCCTGTGAAGTCGACGGGACCTTGTTGTGTCATGATGTTACCCTCTACCCGACATCTCGGCCAGAAGAGGTGCTTCATGCGACCCCAAGGTTTCTTCGGGTCTGTGCCGAAGGTGGATATGCCATTCTTGCCTACTGCGAAGCCCGGCGCAGCTTGTGTGAACTTCAAATCCACCACGCTCTTCTTGTTCGTGGACGACTTGATCGTGTAGCTCTTCCCATCCTCGCTAATCACCATGGAGCAATCCTTGGCATGGAAATCCTGCTTATCCTTCGAGAAGTGGAAGTCGCTGATGTTGTCCGATGCCCAAAGGTGATCTTGGCCGTGCTCTTTGTCCTGCTTGGTCGCGTATATCTTCGAGCTGAACTGGGCGGTGGTTCGCACACCCAGGACGTTGCTGTAGATGATCTGTGCCAGGCCGATGTGTCCGTCGTCGCTCATCATGTAGAACGTCTTCGTTTCGACATTCGTGTGGGGTTGCACCTCCCATGCGAGGTCTTGCTTGGTGGTTTCGGTGTAGGGCGTCTCTTTCGCTTGCTCTGCTACGCTTTGGATCGCTGAGGGGCCGTGGATGGGCTCCGTGATGCCCACGCTGCCATGCTGTTAGTGGGGAGTTTTGGGCTGGCTGCTTGGAGTACACACGCGTTCTTTGCCCAGTTGAACATCTTGCAACGATCTGGTGGAGGTGAGTGTGTGAGGAGAACAAGGTGGTCTCGCTGCGAAGTTGGCTGCGGTGTACGCGAGAAAACACGGTGACGTACGCGGGCCGCCTAACGCTAAGCAATCTTAGCTTTAAGGCAGGAAGGCACGAAAAGCGCTAGACTGCGCCACCACCACCGTCTTTCACCATGCATGACAGTGTCGAGGATGCGGCCAGCTAAGATGTTGCTATTTACTCCTTCGCGGAGCTCATAGGACACCGTCACAAGTTTCGAGAGCATGACACATTCTACTGTTCACCCGATGGCGAGGACGATAAGTACGAAGCTACACCATGCAAGTCATACTTCCACAAGACACGCGCTCGTGACGGAGATCCTCTACAGCAAAGCGCCAGTAACGTGTTCCTGCCGACACCATTCTCAAGCATCAACAGCAGCATAAGGATCCACAACCCCCATCTTCTCATGCTCCCCTGCCTGACTCCTACTCATCCTCCCAGCACTCGTCCTCAACAAACCCTTACTAGCATCCACCACCGGACTAGCCCACATCTCCCTCCCCGTCTCCCGATCAAAATACTTACTCGTCGTAGAATTAATCCCACCCAAATGACTATTAACATAGATACTCTCCCAATTCCCCTTCGGCACACTATAACTCTCATGGAAGATACTGATATAAGGCATCTTCGCAACATCTCTGTTCCACCAATCCCACCCTTCCCTATGAAGCTCGCCATGGGCGAACTTATGCAGACCCTCGACGGAGCGGAAGTAGCAGACGTGCAAACTCTCGGAACCTGTCGCGCGATCGCCTGCATTGAGCCATTTGGTCTCGCCGAGGAAGCCGTATTCATCGGCATTCTTCTCCAATCCCTTGGACATGCGGTCGAAGAAGGCGCCGAGAATCTTGTAGCCTGGTCCAAACATTCCGAGAGGGTGGTTGCATCGAGCACCGATCAGGAAGACTACGATCTCGGAGTTGGCGGGTTTGTTGCCGTAGTGGCCGGTCTCATCTGGGAATTGGGCGGCAAACTTCTTCATTAGTCTACAGGGAGAACGTCAGCATGGGGTGGCAAGGCCGGCGGTTGTTAGATGGTGTACTCACACGTCATCCATGTACGGGTTCTTCAGCACTCCGATACTCTGCGCGTATGCTATGAGTACTCTGTACAGCACTATGAGGACAGCGGGCAGCAGTGCAAGCCGGCCTATTGCCAGGAAGAGTACGCCTTGGGCTATGGCGCCGAGGCACAGCCATGTCGAGATGCTGAGTTGATCGCGGATGAACTGTAGAAGACTGTCAGCCTTTGAACGACAGGAAGCAGTACGTAGTACACCCACAGGACTGAGCCCAGCTGGGGAGCTGTTGTAGTTCGAACGAGGTTGCTGCTCCTTTGGTGGCACTAGACTGATGAAGTCTTTGCCAATCGCCATCGTGAATCTTCAGCTATGTCTTATTTCGCTTCGGCTGCGATACTTGTGTTATGACGGCCCGCTTAGTTGATGCGAGAATGGAAAGCAAAGTAGGAGATACTACGAACCAACATACCACCGGTTCTTTCGACGCTAAGGCACGATCCTACTGATGATAAGGCAAAGCGCTTGTGGAGGGTCAATGGCGGTTAGAGAGCACTTTGCTTTGCCTCCATTACTTACCTAACTAAACGAATGCGAGGTGGATAGTTTGGTGCCGATGGCGAGCAGGTGTGGGAGAGGCGGCGCGGAATGACCTCCAGTTGGGTTCGGCCGTAAGCAAGTCCCGCTCCTCCACTCCAAAGCTCCTGCAGCCTTACGTTAGCCACGTTCACGAGGCTGACCTACGAGAGCCCAGGAGGTCCGCTGACGTACTACTTGATACGCATAACCTCATGCAAACCACAGACTCGTTAGTCCAGGTCCTCGAGGACGCTAGCTCAATATCGTTGACATGTTGCTCACCAATACAATCACCAGACCAAAGAACGTCGAGTCTGTGAATGATATAGATGTGAGGCTCGCTGTTCGCAGGCAACTGTTTAAGGCACGCAGAAGTCGGATGAAACGATATCTGATTGAGACTTCGGGAGCAAGTACTCACGGATGGTGCAAAGAGCAACAGGAAGCGTATGAAGCTCTAACCCTTGTGTTGCACAGGTCCCGCACTTCATGCAAGCTTCCCCTCTACGCGACCTGTCACATCTGGGTTCCGTTGGAAGTGATCTCGGTTCCAAGTCCTTCTGTCCTTCCCACAGACAGCACAGACAGCTCCATTTCTGTAAGTAATTGTGCCATTCCTCGACTTCTGGATGACTGTCGATCACACGCTCGTCTTCTAACGAAGCAAACGTCGACCTTCAGACACCATTAGTGCCCGGCACAACCAATAGCAGGCAGACCTAGTATCAACGATAGCGCTTCCAGCAACAATGCCACTGAAGTACTTTGGCCCATATTCCAAATTGCACATACAGTGCTGACTGCGAGTAAAAGTTATAGCAGCAACGCAAAGCAAGATTATCGCATGGGCATAGAGGCTACCATGCAGGCCGCGATGAAGCAGACGAATCAGATACCGACTTTCGAAGAGCTGCAGGCGCAGTACAACAAGGCCAACCCGCCTTCTCCGCAGTCGTAAGAACAGTCCATTTCCGTCGATGGCTTTATCGCTGACGATACCCAGCAATCGTGCTCTGCAGGACTACGAGATGCAGCTAATGTT
>JAKLLW010001760.1:0-11949 GCA_022814695.1 Neocatenulostroma microsporum
CGCTACCGGCATCAGTATGCCGAGCACACAGTATGTCGACGACATCTGGAGCTCCGTAGCCGGAGAGGTGAGGGGAAAGGAAGGGTTGATGAGCTTTGGGGACTGGGGCTTCGCGTGGAGCTCTCAATATGATGAGCTCCGTTTACTGCTTATACCCGTATACCCGTCGAAGACTTGCGTGTCCTAGGCGCGCTATTCGTAGATGACGAGAGATGGATAGGGGTGAAGAGTTGTTGACCGTGAACTCTTGTGTTCAGTGATAGGGAGGAACAACGTTTGCCCACACCTAGCCTCGGCCCCGAAACCGCGTTTCTTCGTGTTCCAATGCCAATTTCGAAACAACTATTACCAGCATACCACACAATGTCCTCGCCCAAGCGCAAAAGCGAGCTCCTCGACAGCGACAACGACTCTTCCAAGAAAGCACGCATTAGCGACCCTTCCTCCTCCTCGACCTCCCTCGCAGAAGAGATGCCCATAACCGCACCCAATGCACCCGACTCCCAAATCAACCACAAAGCAGCAATAGCCTACTGGTCCGCCACCGAACCAACAGTCAACGGTGTCCTAGGCGGCTACCCAGAAGTCTCTCGCATCGACATACAGGGTTCTTCAAACTTCCTCGCGAAGCTCCGGCGCACATCAAAGCACCATCCTGCTGGGAAGAAAGTGAAGAGAGCCGTAGATTGTGGGGCAGGCATCGGACGTATAACAGAAGGCTTCCTTCGAAATGTAGCAGAAGTAGTCGATATAGTCGAGCCCGTCAAGAGCTTTACAGACCAGATACAAGGGAAGGAAGGTGTAGGGGCGGTGTGCAATGTTGGGCTTGAGAGCTGGCATCCTGAGAAAGAGGGATTGGGGCCGTACGATGTGATATGGAATCAGTGGTGCGTGGGCCAACTTACCGACACGCAATTCGTGGACTACCTGAAGCGATTACCGAAGGTGTTGAGTGAGGGAGGTTGGATCGTGGTAAAGGAGAATCTGAGTAATCACCATTTGGGCGAGGATGTCTTTGATGAGGATGATAGTAGCGTGACGAGAACGGACGCGAAGTTTAGGAGCTTGTTTGAGAAGGCGGGTTTGAAGCTTGTAGGGACGGAGCTGCAGAAGGGCATGCCGAAGGGGTTGTATGCTGTGAGGGCTTATGCTTTGCAGCCGCGATGATATTATGGACGGGAGGGTGGAAGCTTGCTGAGGCAGCCAACCTCGTCTCCATCCGATGGTTTCACAATGCTCTAGCAACCTCTCCCTAGCTTTGCAGTATCTCTTTGCTCCTAATTGGCGCGCTGTTGCATATCTGGAAGCCTGGCCTGCTGGGTCTGAGATGTCTGGTACTTACTTACACGAACCCTTGCGATCACGGACGCTTGCAGCTCTTAGCCTCGCTGGCCATTGATAACAGGAGTCTTGGCCGAACTCGACTCCTCTGGTGTTGCAGCGGCGCCGCCGCCGGCCCGCCGTGGGATGGGCTATCGTGTCGCCCTACCAACCCTTCCGACAAGTCGATCTGGCAGAGACGGAGAGATGCACGCCAACAATCCTCAAGACCTTGTACTCTGTTTATGCTCTTGTCCAGGCCGTTGCGCTGATGTCGGCTCGACAACTTGGCCCCATCATTAATACCGACCTTGCTGCTGTACCGTCCAGCGCACGCCCATACTACGTCGGACTGTGCGCAAATCATCGCACCGAACACTCCTCCCGACCCCGATCTCCTCGCGAAGGGCACCAGGCTGATAGTAGCTAAGCTTGGCGCACTCATAGCCCTTTTCATCTCCCTCATATCGCCAAAAGTCAGTCAGTCATACGGACCGTGGCGACCGGCAAGGAACGACGGATAAGTTGCGCGACGACCGGCGCGACTGCTGAATAAGCACGCTATCTCGAAGGCAATGTCAATCACGGAATACGGCATCTGCCTTTCATGCCTTTCATATCATTCATCAAAATGCGAGTATCGCAGCCTGGTACGTCCGGAGACCATCACAGAGCAGAGTGCGACCTCCAGCCACGACCCCTGCTGGATCCTTCGCGCTGTAGTAAGCATCGAAAGCCCGGACAGGAAGGCGCGACGCCGATGTTCTTGCCGCATTGTAGCTTTCTGAGCGCTCGTGTGACTCGAGCTGCGACAACATAAAGGAGAGAGACACAAACTTGTACTTGTACTTATACTTATAAGTACAAACGCTCACGCTGCGTGCTGTTTCATCGGGAACCATTTCTCGTGGGTACCGCCCACACTCGCTTTCCTCGCCTATATCGCTGATAAGCTTTTTCGTTAGGATCAAGCAATCGCTGCAACGCTTGCATTACATTGGCTGCATGCACGATCCCAACTAGTACCACCTTGCAAGGGCCCTGATATCGCATAGCACCCCTCCTTCGATAACGCAACAACCTGGACGCATGGTCAGCAATAGCGAACTGAAGTGGATTGCTCAGCTGCATCAACTCCATCTTCGTTCACTGCCTCAACTCACGACACCTCATTGACAAAGACGAGCTCGAATACCATTGCCCTCTTAGTCCTACTCGCCCCTGTCGTCGATGGTGCACGGTTCGGCCTGGACCAACCAACTTTCGCTGCCGGAGCCTGACTTCAAGATCTCCGACATTTGCTCGGTCGAATTCCACATCTGGTTGGCTTGTCGCACAAGATGGACTCAAAGGAGGCCACACTGCAAGACCGCTCTTCGAGCGACGCCGCACCAGGCACGGCGGTGAGCAGCACATACATCAGACCGCAAGCGCGCAAGCTCCACGACCCGGCTGTCAGCTTTGAAGAGTATGAAGCCAAAGCCGAAGCCTGAAGAGCCAAGCTAACAAGAATCCCGCAAAGATACCACTACTACGCTCTCAAGACCCGCGAAGAAGAGCAAGGGCTATCAGCACCCAAGACCAACTGGCGCGAGATCCTCCTACGCAAGAAGCCTGCGCATGAGGTGACTGAAGATTCCAACGGCAACAGCGACGCCGAGAAGCACGGTACGACCGCCAACCTAGCGAACCGTGAGACTCGCCTCCAGATCTCCGATGAAGAATGGCTCAATGCTTCTCGGGCCTTTCGCACGGCATCTTGGGGCGCTTGCTTCTACCTCATCACCACCGATATCTTGGGCCCTTACGGGGTAGGCTTTGCGATGGGGACGCTTGGCTGGGGACCCGGTACGTACACTGATGGGTAGAACTCCGGGAGGCCGTCTCAGACAATCCGAAGCTGCCGAAGACTTCTCGAGACATCTGCTAACCCATGCATTCATCGCTCCAGGCATCGCTCTCTACACCGTCTTCGGACTCTGCGCTGGATACTCCGGTTACCTGATCTGGCACGCCTTCCTCGGTCTCGATAGCTACGAGTTCCCGATGAAGAACTTCGGTGATCTTGGGTTCAGACTTCAAGGGTCGACTTCGCGCTATGTGTTCAATGTGCTGCAGGCGTTGGCGCTGTTACTTGTGCTGGGACAGATCACCATTCAGCAAGTGGGTTATATACCTTATCGTCTCTTCTTAAAGTGGCTCGATTGTTGACGACGCTACAGGGTCAAGCACTGTCCGAGGTCTCGAAGTTCCGCCTCTGTTACGCAGTCTGCCCAGTCTTGTTCGTCCTTGCCGGCTTCTCCTTGAGCCAGATTCGTACCCTCAAGTCGTATGGTTGGATTGCCAACCTAGCTGTCTGGCTCAATCTCCTCGGTAGGCAACAGAAGAGAGTGCTCCAAAGGCCCCGCTGACACCATGTACGCAGTCATCTTTATCAGCATGGGAGCTTTTGCCCATAGCCCTCCGTACTACGCGATCTCTACCCTTGGCTCAGCGGGTGGTGTAGTGGATCCGACCACCATTACTCCAGATGCAAACGGCGTCTACCCGCCCATCATCCACTACAACGGCATGCCTCCTTCTGGCAGCTTTGTCGCCGCACTCAACGGCCTGCTCAGCGGCGTCTTCGCATACGGAGGTGCTCAGCTCTTTGTGGAGTTCATGGCGGAGATGCGCAGGCCGCGCGACTTCATCAAGGCGATGTGGGGAGCTCAGTTCTTCATCTATGCTGTGTACCTAATCTACGGTTGCTACACGTGAGTGAACGTCAGTCTACACAGACTCATAGTATCGTGCTGACACGGCAATGACAGATACTACTGGCAAGGCCAATACGCTTACCAAATCAGCTACCAAGGCGTCTCCTCCTACGGCCTCCAAACAGCCGGTAACATGATCGGCATCATCTCCGGCCTTATCGCAGCTGGCTTGTACGGCAACATCGGAGTCAAAGTGCTGTACAACAACGTCCTTATGGATCTTTTCGGCGCTCCACCGCTCAACACGAAGCAAGGCAAGATCTTCTACGCTGTAATCGTGCCGATCTGGTGGTCCATTGGGTATATCATTGCAGCAGCTATTCCGGATTACTTCGGCTTCGTCTCGATTATCTCGGCTTCGACGATCCTGCAATTCACGTATTCTTTCCCGCCGATGGTTGCGCTGGCGTACGACATTCGCCTGAATGTCATGAAGAGCACCGTTGGTCCCCAAGGCTTCGATCCCGCAACCGGAGAGACAACGAGGAAGCACTCGGGCCTGCAGTACTGGATCCACGGCTTCTTTGCCGGTGGGCCAATGCAAGTCGCAATCAATGTCATGCATGTCATCTATTCTCTCGGTGGGTGGGTGATGTGCGGTCTAGGGATGTATGCTGCGATCATGGGTGAGTCATGTCGAATGAAAAAGATGCAGTGTTCGAAAGCTGACTTCTGTGCAGGTATGATCGAAGCATTCAAGATTCCGCAGGTCAACAGCTTCTCTTGCGTTTCGCCGCTGAATCTCAACGGCTGACTGGGCTGTTCGCCAAACAGCGGTAGACATCCATCGGTGGGGTTGTGTTGCGGCTGAAGAGCGTGGAGTTAAGATGAGGCATCCACCCGATGCACGGGCTGTGGTATAGCTGCAGGTAGCTCTTTCAAGTCGTATGCCGGTTGCTCAGCATCTCGACATCTCAATTAGTCTTCAGCGTTTTGGAGTGCCCTAACTATGGCGAGATCCTCATTGCCGGATTCACGAGAGGTTGCCTGCCTGGGTGTAACGGCCCTCTCGCTTTCTTCTGGTCGTTCATTGCATGGTTCGACGGGGTTTGCGGTCATCACGAATCCGTTTATGGCCGGTCTAATCGTATCCCGTGATTGCGGGATCCATCTAAGATCATTGCTGTTGTGCACCCACAAGCGAATATGCACTTGATCCAGCTTGAAGCCACAAATGATCACGCCCAGTAGTGCAGCCATCAAGTCGTCGACAAGGCGAGCTGCTTATGCATCTCAAGCTCGCATGACGCCTGAAATTGGAAGACCGAAACTCCGGACCGAGTCTAAGGCCGAGGGCCCGTGCTTCATTCCCTGGAGGCTATTCGAATGGTTGCGATCAACAAAAAGATCTCTGCTTGCACCACCCTCCATCATCAGCCTTGTCGTTCCCTCCATTTTCCGGCTTCTTCTCCATCTACCTTTCCGCTCCTGGGTCAATTTCAAATCTCCTGCCTTGCGACTAAATCTGGAGATCTTGTCGACTGGCATACACCCTGAGGCAGTCCAGATAGGGTGGCGCTAGTCTTCTTGGCTCCCCAGCTAAGCTTTACGTGACAGCAACCACGATGGCAACAGAGGAGGCACAAGTGCCAACTCACCACAATGGCGACGCGACTCACGGATCTGAGGACAGCTCTGATAAGCAGCCGGACTCATTCGATCACGTTGACGATGGCGAAGCTCTCCCCAGCGATGTGGAGAAGCAGCACCCTGGCGAAGCACCAGCAGAGGCGGAAGCGATGCCTGAGAACAAACCTCCTGCTGCTGCCGGACCACCTGGAGGACCAGTACCCAATGGAGGACTACAATCATGGCTACAGGTGCTGGGGAGTTGGATGTTGTTCTTCAATACTTGGGGTTTACTCAACACCTTCGGTACGAGGCCCAGTCCACGGACGGAAAACCGCAAGGCTAACAGCGCTCTAGGTGTCTACCAAACGTACTACGAATCCGGCGCCCTCTTCCACGCAGCCTCGTCCGACATCTCCTGGATCGGCGCCGTCCAGTCCCTCATGGTGCTCGTCATCGGTGCGCTCGTAGGACCCGTCTACGACCGCGGCCATTTCCGTTGGCTCCTAGTCATCGGCACCTTCCTAGTCGTCTTCGGCCATATGATGCTGAGTCTCTGCCACACACTCTGGCAAGCGATTCTCGCCCAAGGCTTCTGCATCGGTATTGGCGCCGGCGCCCTCTTCGTCCCAGCAGTGGCCATCATGCCCTCCTACTTCAGTACCAAGCTTGGCCTCGCCATAGGACTGGCGGCCAGTGGAAGCTCGATGGGCGGTATTATATACCCCATCATGTTCTACAAGCTCATCAAAGAAGTTGGGTTTGGCTGGAGCGTCCGCATCCTTGGTTTTACTGTCCTCGCCACGCTTATGGTCCCGCTCTTCGTCATGAAGATGCGTGTCAAGCCCCCCAGGGCTCGGAAAATGTTCGACGTGACGGCTTTCACCGATCTACCGTTCATGGCCTTCGTCATAGGCGCACTGATTGGATTCATTGGCCTCTATGTCGGCATCTTCTATATCTCCTTCTTCGGCCAATCAACGGGTATCACAGACGAGAGCCTGTCGTTCTACCTAGTGCCGATTCTGAACGCGGGTTCCGTACTCGGACGGACCCTGCCGAATTGGCTCTCCGACAAAATCGGCCCAATGAATGTCATTGCACCAGGTACGTTTCCCATCATTCCCACCTACATCTCCTATCAGACTTCCTGCTGACAGCCCCGCAGGCGCTCTCATGGTAAGCGTACTACTCCTATGCAACATCTCCGTCCACACCTCTGGCGGCCTCATCGCCACAACCATCTTCTTCGGCTTCTTTTCTGGCATCTTTATCGCCCTGCCGCCCGTCATCTTTGTCGCCTTGACGAAAAACAAGTCCAAGATCGGCACCCGGATAGGTATGGGTTTCGCTATGCTTGGGTTTGGTGTCCTGGCTGGTGGGCCTGGAGGTGGTGGCATCCTTCAACGTAACCCGAATAATCTCGATTGGACTGGGACGTGGACTTATGGCGGCGTATGCACGCTCGCGGCGGGTGTGATCTTCTGTGGGCTCAGGGTTTGGAGGGGTGGAACTAAGCTTATGGTCAAGGTCTAGTAACTGGCGAAAACGGCAGCCAGTGGTCCAGTATTGACAGCAGACATGTGAGATACGGCGGCACGCGTTGTAAAGATAGGTATCGAGAAAGCATGCAAGGGTCAGTGAAACAGTTCATGGCCGGTTGAGATCTCCGCTTCTACGACAGTGGGATTGACCTCTGTATTTTCTACTAGGATCAGGAGTAGTCAACGGGTGTTGGAGGCGAGTCCGGCTATCCCAACAGCATTGTCTGTTTCCAAGCTCTCATAGACCTCCTTCTGCGTCTGGGGAGACTGCTGATTTCGAAAATTAGCAACGATCGCTTTCACCGACCCTTGATGGGCCCTATTCTGCTATACACGTCTACTGGCCGTAGACTCTTGGAGCAAACACATGATCAACGGCACCTCACACAATATCTATAGAGCGTTAGGCACTAGCCAGCAAACGTGTTCGGCAATGCTACACGATACCCACCCTTCCTCCGCACTGAAGGCGCGATCTATGCTTAGGCCGCTGTCAAGGGCTTCGCCCGACAATAAAATGTTGCAGTATGGTCTCGGTTGAGGATGCGCAACGACAGGACGAGAAGTTCTCATTATAAGTCTCTCCCGTTAAGTCTCTGTGAGGCTCTCTATGACATGCCGCACTGCTGAAGCAACATCGCCTTGCCAAACGCTGCCTTGCTCTGCGTTTCTAAAGTCTCTCCATGGCACAAAACCACGCCACAAGCAACTTACTCCACCCCTAACCTGATACTCGCCGCAACGCCACGCTGTAAAATGTCGCAGTCCAACCAGCCTCCGCAGACCCCCTTGCCCACCACTCCTTCGCCCTAAGCCCAACTGGTCTTCGGCACATTCTTGTCCTTTGCAACCTTGATCGCCTCCTTCACCAGCCTCGCCGCCGATGGCCTCTTCTTGTAGTTCACGTCACAGCACCACGACACCGCATCATTGAGACGCCTGCCAAACGCCCTGCCGCAAGTATGTCCCGACTCTAGCATGTGACGATCGGGACGAGAGATGAGGCGACACATAGTGTGGATGGTAGCGCCCATCTGCCAGACGTCTGTCTCTGTGCCGTAGCGAGTTTGGCCAAAGCCGACTTGATCAGCCAGTCCCTCTGGCGGGTACCACTCGGGTGTGCCGCACTGCTGCTGACGCGGATGCTCCTAGTAGCACTGGGTCAGTCAATGCTTCTTTGAGTTGTGAGCTGAAGGCGCTTGTAGATTGACTTACCATGCCGAACTCGATGTCCGCGGCGGTGATGGCACAACCGAAGTCACCAACTACAACCCTCGGATGCGGACCCTTCTGGTCTTTAGTTGTGAAGAAGACGTTGCAGGGCTTCAGGTCGAGGTGGCAGATGGTGTTCCACGAGTCATCCTTGCCGTCCTTCTCTGGATCGCGGATCCCGTGATGCAGGAATGCGAGACCCTTGGCAATGCCAACGATGGTATGCCAAGCAAACTCCTCGGTGAACCTAAGAGCGATGGGTGTGAAGGTTAGCGGATATCTTTGATGAATCTTGGGAGTCCTGACTCCTCAGAAGGCCTTCAAGGGGTTTTGCACATCAATATACGTACTTCTTGCCCTTGTCGGAGTAGCGCTTGATCATGGTGTCGAGACTGCCGGAGTCGCAGTACTCGAGGATGAATGAGCAGAACCCATAGTCCTCCTGAAACAAGGCCCTCGACAGATAATTGAGGTTGCGGCCGCGCTCGACACGCTGCAGGGCTAAAAGCGATGGATGTAAGTATCAGCGGATGTCTCAGAAAGCCTTCAGAATTCTCGGACGGCCAGTAAGAGTTCTGGCCATCAGTATACGTACCGTGATGCTCAGCCGTGGCGCGCTTCTTGAGCGTGCGACTATCGATGCGAACCCGCTTCTCGATGTACAGCCTGCCGTACTTCTCATCCTTGACCAAGTTCACAGCCATACTCATGCCGCCGGTGTTGAGAGGCTTGACAAGCTTGTACCCAGGAACCGGGATGGCTTTGCGGTCGTGGTGCCCACGGCCACGATGACCGATGTCTAAGCCACCGAACAGGCCGGTGAGACGGTTACGTGCATCTGGGCGCCTCTCACGTGAGTCCGCGCGTCTCTCACGACCGCGGGGACGCTCGTCCTCGCGGTCGTGAGAGACCGTGCCAGTCCCGCATACCTCCACCGCGCCCCATCATACGTGCCCTCCGCTCTTGCATCATAGCCTCACGTTGCTGCCCCTCCATAATAGCTGCCCTCTGATGCTCCGCCATCAACGCGGCCCTCTGCTGCTGCTCCCACATAGCCCTCTGCTGATACATCTGCATCTGAACGCGAGGATCTTGCCACATAGCCTGTTGCTGCGCTTGCGCCAACCACGCCTGTTGGAGAGGATGCATGTTGGGTGACTTGAGTAGACTTTGCGGAGTGGTAGGAGAAGTAGATGAGTGGTAAACTTAGGTGTGGTCCAGGCTGTATGATCTGTGGGCGCTCGGAACCGGGTCGAGGGTAATGTGCTGAAGTGGTCGAATGCTGTCTTGAGCTGTGTATGAGTGCGTTTTTGGTTGGCTCGGACACAGGAGAGTGTTGTGAGGCGAGAGGTGATGAACTCTGCTATCAGAATTGCCTTGAAGCTGTTGAGTAGGACATCGTAGGTGACTCGAGAGAGGCCGGAAGGTAGGTTTATATAGCAGAAGAAATGTTCGCAAGATCTTGTGACCAGGCGATCCCGAGAAAGGCTAGATCAAGAAGAGGTGAATTCAAGAAGATGGGACACCCACGTGGTTCACGGTTCGGCCCCCTGAACGCGGATCGAATGTGAACGTCTGGCAGAGTTCTTTGAATACTGTTCCAGGACCCGCTCAAACGTGGTCATGTGCCTTACGCGAATGCAGGTGGACGTGCAGGCACGCAAGTCACGCGATCGGACTCGAGGATGAATGAACGACTGGCCTGCTTCATGAGCTTGAGTCCATGGCCACTCGGCCGTTGATAGTGAGCTACGCTCCGCAGTTAACTCATCGTACTCAAGTTTCAGGCGATCCCCAGAAAGTTTAGACTGGGAAGAGGTGAATGTCGAGAAACTACGTCGGCATGTGGCGAGTGGAGGGCAGGCCAGATATGAATATAGTATCAGTCACGCTCACTACCTACTCGCTAATGTATCCAGGAACGAGGTGCATGTGTGACGTGAGCTTACAATTGCCTATACGATCGCCGATATACGTCTGGTCGTATGCCTCGAGCAGGGTCATGTAGGAATGCAGGTATGCGAGTCATGCGCTGGAAGTCGAGATCAAAGGAATGGCCTGCTCTATCGCTTTGACGAGATTGGGCCTTCGACGTCGACGGTGAAGTAGCGAGCGCGCCATTGGGCGTGCATGTGGCCATGGACATGTTGATACTTGGCGCTCACCTGAAGCGCAGTCTTCTAGCCATATAATCAAGCAGATGACCGATGCGTTGCAAATTCGCGGCCACTGCCTGCCCACCTCCTGCCTGAGATGGCTCTCGGTGATGCTCGGCTGCTCTTCATCTTCCCTAAGACTCATGTCATGAACACGTGGCTTCAGGAACTCGCTAATGCCACATCTGAGTTGATCATGGCGCGTATAAGCTGGGTAGTCGTCGATGTTACGGGCTTTCGTTGCGGTCTAATCTGTTCCTGGAAGACGGATATGGTTGGTCTCGTAACAACACAGCATACTGTGCTGGTACCAAGTCTGCTTGGCTCGTAGAGCATGCTTCTTCCTCAGCTATCTCCATCTTCTTTCGTACCCTCACCTGATCCATTCTCTGATCCCACCTCTGTACCTTCCCCAGGCGCATGTGCACTGCCCTCCTCACTCCCTACCTTCTTCTTGCTCTTCGGCTTCTTCGCACTCACAGCATCGTGCTTGTTCTTCCACATCCCTCCATACCGATACCATTTGTGCTCTTCGCTCTTGTCACCATCAATGACGCCGCCTGACACGCGCTTCCAGCACGAGCCTGGGCAGACGAAATGCCATTTGTCTGTCTCGTCTATTTGACAGCGCACCAGGACATCTCGTCTGGTCTCGCAAAGAGTGCATGGTTTGCTATGGTCTTTAGCATCCTGAGCGGCACCTGGCATACTCGTGCTATTGGACGCTCCGTAAGCTTGTTTGACAGATACGGTCGTATAAAGGTTCAATGTACAGACGCAGGTGGAGGATAAGGGGAGGCGAGAGTTGAACCTCTCGTAGCAGTGCACGGGCCATATCGGGGTCGAGGTCGATCTTGCTCTCATCGAAACAACATCACGGTGATAGATATTGGGAATCGCTTCGATGTTCCGCCTGGCAGTGACAAGCGCAGCGGCGTGCATCAGGCCGCAAGCCACGCCACGGCGACCGAACTTGAGGATCAGCGCGCACTGGAACGTACCGTCAACAGAGCGGCGGAGTCTCACAGTGCTCGCCATCGAGACTTCATGCGATGATACCTCCGTTGCGGTCGTGGAAACAGAACAACGAGCGGGTGGTTGGCTGAACGACTACGAACCCACCCACTACCACGGGCTGGACATCTTGTTCCATGAGAAAGTTACTGCGAACAATAGTGGATACACCGGCATCCACCCACTCGTCGCTCTGGACTCACATCGGGCGAATCTGGCACCTTTGCTGGAGAAAGCCATCGCATGCATGCATGTACGCCATTTACGGGCAGTAGGCCACATGTATGAGAGTCCTTTGAAGCCCGACTTCGTGGCTGTGACCCGCGGTCCAGGAATGAGGAGCAACTTGTCAGTCGGACTAGACACCGCTAAAGG
>JAKLLW010001761.1:0-11941 GCA_022814695.1 Neocatenulostroma microsporum
TATACTATATATATAAGTACTTCGACAATCGACTCTCCTTTAATAAATATAGCGATAGTATAGAGCGCGCGTAATCGGATAGATAGTAGCGATACTAGAAGAAGGCTCTCTTATAGATATAAAGAGTAGCTCTACTAAGAGTATATAAGGAAGACTTATTATATAAGTATCTATAAGGAGGTTATTCGGAGATTAGCCTTACGTCTAGTTAGCGTACCTATAAAGTAGTATTACTCTACTAGGATACTAATCTAGAGTAGAACGCCCTTAGACGTACTCCGACCTAAGTCTAAGAGTACGATTATAAGACTATAGAGATAGTAGACGAATAAGAGTATAGAGAAGAACCGTAAGGTACTAGATACTTATAAGTAACGTTATAGCTTAGACGATAGCTCCGTTCTAAGGGAACGCCTTAAGGAGCTCTTTAAGGGCTACTATAGATTACGTTATATCTTATATCTCTATTATAGTCTTATAAATAAATAGGTAGAAGAGCGTACTCTTATACTATCTATATTCTTCCGCTATAAACTACGTACTAGTATAGACGTTACCTTATTATCGTAGATATAGACTATATTAAGTACCGTAGTAGCTAGCTATACCGGAACTTAGACGTCTTCTATCTATTAACGATAGCTACTATTATATTTAGAATAGAGGACCTAGAAGCTTTTCGACTTTAGAAATACGAGGGTTACGAGTATAGATAGTATAGAGACTACTACTAAGTATACTAGAGCTAAGCTAAAGAAGATATAGAGGTACCGACTACTATAGAGCTACGAAAGCTAATACCGCTATAGATATATAAGCGAGTAGAGGAGCTTAGACGACTAAGAATATCCGGACTCTCTACTAACGCTATTACCTCGAAACTTAGTCGAACTTCTAGTAGTATCCTTAATATACTATATAAGTATAGCTTAATAAGGTCTTTTATAGCTATCTAGTTACCCGAGGATATTTAGTAGATATAGGTACTCCTAAAGTAGGGTCTTAGTATAAGGGATATAGTAAAACGTCTTAAATAGCGTAAATCGAGTATTAGTAAGATAGTCGCTATATATATCTAGCCTTATATAGTTAATCTCTACCTATAGAATACCGAAGACTTAAAAAGAGCGCTTAGTATATAGAATACTTCGTAACTAATTACGCGGATTACGTCGTAGCTTAGTCGACTAGCTAAAAGCGTCTATTATCTTTATAGATAGTATACTTTATATCTAGAGATAGGTCCGGGCTACTAGTAGACAATAGAAGAGAGTAAGGAGATAGAAGATCTCCGGTCTATAGACTATAAAGGATACGATATCGCTAAGTAGCTTAATAGACCCTCTACTAGCCTCGTCTTATTATAGAGTATACGTTAATTAGAGCTTATCTCGCTTCTATAGACGAAAGTAGAAGATAAAACTATTAAGACCTTATAAGGATAGGGACTTAGCTTTAATATAATAGCTAGATATCTAATTTCTAGAACCGATCGTACTATTATATAGCGGTAGACCTATATTCTTAAGTCTAATAGCGCTCTATCTCCGACTAGAAAGGCTTAGTCTATTACTAAAGTAGAGAGACTTATACGCCTATATAGAGATAAAAAGCTCGGCTAGTAAGAGGTAAAAATATAGATATCTAGAAGGATATTAGATTTACTATAAGTAAAGTATAGTAAGATATCTAGGGATACTAGAATAGATAGAAGTACTAATACGAAGAATATAGAAAACCGAATATAATAATATAGACTATATCGTTATCTAGAGGTACTCGAAAAGTCTATAGGTCCTCTTAGGCTACTACTAAGTATATTTTAATATTCTATATCTATAGACCTTATATTAATAGAAACAAGTAGAGATTAATATAAAGTAATAGTAGTATAAAGTACTTATAATATAAAAAGCGAGAGGCTTTAGCTTAGAGAAGGTATAGAGAGTACTAGAGTATAATATATATACTATAGGGTAGCTTCCCTAGATAACGAACTATAGAGTATATATCTATATCGGCTATTTATAGTAGTAATCTTATTAGTCCGGTCGGTCTCGGTCTAAGGTACTAGACCGACTATACTAAGACTTTAAGAAGTATAGACTAAGTAGGCTATTAGTATACCGAATCCGAAATAAGTAGTTGCGTTAACAATACCTATATACCTAATAGAGCTCGTCTAGAGCGCCCCGTTACACCTAGAAGAGCTCGTCTATAGCGCCCGGTCGCTTACTGCCCCTATTCCCGAGGGTCAATAGGATCTCTAAGGTAATGTATAGCAGCTTACGGAATCATCTTCCGCATTACAGTGCAGCAGTGTTGCGCCTAAGTAGTATAGGACCAACAACGAACAGCTACCTAGCAAGCGGGCAAGGCATTGCTACGGGACGCTCTACGCCCAAAGCCACCCACGTGTCGCTCCAGACTAAAGGCTAAAATGGGCAATGTTCCAGACATACCATGACCCTGTTCCCAATCCACATACTCGATAAGATGGCTTCCCTTGATACATGGTGGCGAGGCTCAGTACAACGGGAAACTGATTGTACGCTGCACTCGTAGACAGGTCTCTCACTGTGGCTTCGGCATCATATCCGGCACCGGACCCAATGGCACGACCTTGCTCCTCGACGCTCCTGCATAGCCCGTTTTGATCTGCTCACGATTGTCAGCAATAGCGCCCATCCGTCTCCTGGTCTCACTCAAGGTACTCACGGCATCAAAGTCCGTCGTTTTCCGAAACGCCCCTCTCGTCTCCTGCTCATTCAGATCGTGGTAGATATGCAGCAGCCACTTTTGCAAGTTCGGGTAGTCATGTCTGATCATCTTGAGATTGCATTTGAACAGCGTATGATATCCGACGTCAAATCGAACGATAGTCGTATACAGCCTGATGTCTGCTTCTGTGAGGTGTTCGCCGAAGATGAATGGGCCTTTGCCCTCGCCTAGAATGTTCTCCATCCTGTCGAGGCTGTCGAAGAGGATCTTCACATTCTCCCGGTATGCATCTTGGGCTTGGGCAAAGCCTGCGATGTATCAGTTTTGCAACCCTCCAGCATGTCAAGCAAATCCGTCCTACCAGTCTTGTAAACACCATTGTTGATAGTATCGTACACCCACCCATTCATCTCCTCAATCTCCCCCCTCAGCCTCTCCGGCAGCAACCCCCCATCAGGCTTATTAGCCTCACGAAGCTCCTCCGGCAGTAAACCATCAAACCCCTCATAGAACATACGAATCACCTCCGAACTCTCATTATTAACAATCGTCTCCTTCTTCTTATCCCACAGAGTCGGCACAGTATACCGGCCCTTATACTCCGGATCGGCCTTCAAGTACAGATCCTTGAACTTCGTGAAACCATACAGTGGATCCTTTGGGTCGGTACCAGGGCGGTCAGGGTTGTAGACCCAGCCTTCTGGACCCATGGAGTGGTCCATCACTACCAGTTGAATGATATGTTCTAGACCCTTGAGGCTGCGGACGATGTTCGCGCGGTGGGCCCAGGGACAGCCTTTATTGATGTAGAGGACATAGCGATCCTTTTCTGGTGGGAAAGGCGCACCTGGTTCGGAGGAGATCCAATTCCGGAATTTCGAGTCCTCGCGTCTGAAGCGGCCGTCTTTGTCTGCGACTTCTCGTGGGTCTTTCTCACTTGGATTGGCGGTGGATTTGGCTGCGACTTTGGCTGGGTCGGTGCTGGCCATGGTAGTGGCGAATAGGTATTTATGGCGGAGCCGCAAGCGTCGAAGACCGCCGAGAGCGTTTTGACTGGAAGTGATTACGGAAATATTCTTAGACGGTGTGAAGGTGTTGGTTCTTGTAGCAATGGATACCCGATACATGGAGGCAGCATGTAAAGTACATGTACCTACAGCTCTCCGCGCTGATGAATGACGTCTGCCGGGCGGATGTCAGAACGCCCACAGCGACCTACAACGCAGCCACCACCTGATTCAAGTACGATGGCTCTACGACACACAAGGGCGCAATTGACTGCACATTGTACAATCATGCGACGGGAACGCAGAATGTCTCTATAATTTAAGTGCTTCTTGCTGAGAAAAGCTCGGCTTTCGGCTCCGAATCAACGTGAGCAATATGCCCGAAAGGCCGAGAGGACGAACGCCGAAGACACGACAGCAATGCCGTTCAGATCTCTGGTCACATCATCACATCTATGGGTATCACATCATACATCATCCCCTCCAACCCCAAACTCCCCAAGTCCCACCCTAATATCCGCAACAACCCTCTCAGCCTCCTCATGACTCCCGCACTCAAAATCATACCGCTTAGTCTCCTTCTCCCTATACACCAACACCCTCATCATCTTCGGATGCTTTCTCGACACTTTCACACCGACGATTGATGACATGGGCACATTCGTGACCTTTCCTCCCGCCAACCCTGCTCCAAGTCCGCCTGCGGCGGCATCCTCGCTTGAAGGGGCTGCGGGGAGGATTTGCATGTACTCCGGCGTGATGACCAGCGTCCTGGGGTGGGAACCGGAGAAAGAGAGGGGCAGTTTGCGCAAAACGTTGTAGCGGCGGCCTACTAAGCCAGCGCCTGTGAGGTCAAGAGTAGAGGCTACAGTGGAGTCGCCGCCAAAGCTTTTTTGTTGTGCGGCTGTTGAGGGGTGTAGGACGCCGCCCATACCGAAGCCTCTGCTCTTCTTGCTTCGCGCTTCTTTGGCTGTGGGTGGCGTATTGGGGACGAGTTCTAGTGGTGCGTTTGGTGAGCTGCTTCCGGGAGAGCCGGAGAGGCCTAGTCCAAAGTCCCCTACTGCGCCGAAGCGGCGGCGTACGAGATCGAGGTGGAGGTTCCCGGCTAGGGCCTCTACTGTGCGATCGGAGGGCGCTACGGTCTGTGTGCCGCGGACTTTGAAGACATACAGCGCTTTGTCCAATCGTAAACGGGTGCAAGCTTTCTCGAAGAGCTCAGCGATGTACGTATCCGCTGTAGTGTCGAGCGGTAACAGCGTGGTCTGGAAGCTCTGCGGGTCAGTGAAGTGGATCTGTACGGTCTTCACTGGACCCATGCGCGGTGTGCTGGTCGCTGCTTGCGTCTGCGGCGCATCGAGCAAGTTTGTAGAGTCCTTTCGCATCGCTGCATTCAAAGCGAAGGACGGTCCAGTAATGGGATTGCGATTCGGGATCAAGCTAGGCGGCGGCATAGGCATAGCCGGAGGCGGCGCTGCCGACTGGATTGGCTCTGCTGGCATCGGCGCGGCTGGCTTCGGTACAGGCTTCGCAGCAGGTTCTTCGTCTTCAGACTCTACTTCCGCGCCATCGGCCCGTACAAGACCGAACTCGTCCCACGGCTTATCTCTCATCCTGCGCTGTGGCGGCCGGTTGTTGTTAGACGTGAAGTCCGTCACCGGTCTCGCTTTGCTAAGAGCGGGGAAGTCCATATCCACTTCTCCATCCTCCACCATGCGCAGCTCCCAGTTCTCGAGCTTGCTATCCTTCGCGCTGAGCGGTGGCTCATACTCTTCCTCGTCATAGCGGAAGAGAGCCAGACCGATGAGTTCGTTGACCGTCGGCGTAGTGCCATCTGCATCCTTCGAGCGCCGAAGTGGGACTTGCAGTGGCTCGTCGTCTTGCTTTGACCAAGGAGCGTAGATCTTGATCCACAGTGGTGATGCCTCGCCTTTGCCTGAGAGCTCCGCGAACTTCTGGTAGGGCTTCTCGTTCGCGTCGCCGCCACCTGGGCCTTTGAGCGCCATAGACAGAAGGCTTGAAGGCGGCACAATCGATATCGGCCGGCCTGGTGGTAGCTTTGGAAGCTTAGGCAGATTCTCTTTGCTGCTCTTCTTCTTGTTCGTATGTGAAGGCGTGATAGCAGGTGGCATGGAGATTGCAGGCTTGCGCTCAGCAGACTCGCCTATATCGTCTAGAGGTAACTCCGGCGAAGGAGCAGCCACATCGTCACCGTCAAACTCATCGCTCAGATCACTCGCTTCCGCAACCTCGACATCCTCTTCTTCGTCCTCATCCTCCAGCTCGCTGTCGTCGTCAGGGTCCTCTTCGGCGATCTTCTCCGACAGCAGAGCAGACTTCTGCGGCCGACCAGGCAACTTCTTCCTAAAAGCTGCCTCCGGCCCCAAGCCCTCATTCTCCGAGCTCATCTCACTGCTCGTCGTTGTATCCCTCCTAGGTCTCCCCATAGCCCGCGAGTACTGAGCATTCGCGTTGGCCGTATTGATCGCCTCCGTAGCGCCCAAACTGCTCGTCCTCGGTCTGTAGCTCGGACTTATAACCTTCACCTCCGGCCCGGTACTCTGCTCCTCAGGCCTCAATGTCGCCGTGCTCTCTCTCAAGCCAAGGGCACCGTCCCTCGGCGATGTGCTCGACCGTGTGCGTCCAGGCATCTTCGCGAAACGCACGCTCTGCGCGGCTGTGTCCTCTTCCTCGCTGTCATCGCTGAGATCGGAGCTGTCATCCTCGTCTAGCGTCTTCTGCCCTTGTTTCCGTCGCCGTCTCTCTTTCTCTGTCAACGCGGAGGGACCAAGAGTATCCTCACTTCCTCTCTGCCCACTGATCAGGCCCCCATGTACCGCTCCTCCCTCTTCCGGACTCTCAGCAGCTCCTAGTCCATCAGCTCGTGATCGTAACCGTGACCGCGCTGGTCGATTGAAGTACTCCGCCGCGCCTGTTGTCGGTATTGGCGGGCTATAGCATCGCTTGATAGCGCCATTGTCTGCGCTCCATCCTGCAGCACGGAACGCGGGCTCATTCAGCACAGCAGTGTTGAGGTTGATCAATCGCTCGCCGACGCCATCGTGGGAGTGGTTTAGGTAGGCTAGGCGGAGGCGGTAGAGGGTGAAGTCTTCGTTCAGGAGAAGAGACATGGCGGCGGCGACTTGGTAAGTTGTGTGATAGCTACGCCAGGCCTACTGGCGACCTGGATCAATCACATGCTCATGTTGTTGATGTACACAAAATGCACAAACATCATCATGGGTTTATGCATGTGAAACTGGGTACCCCGCATTAGAACTAGCCCCAAGAAGGCAGCAGCGGCATTCGAAGTCTAGGAGGCCAGCCGCCACCTACCTCATTTATCAGGCGCACCGCAAGAGAGTGTATTACGTGCATACTAATTTTGAGCTTCGTGTAACGGGAATTGCGGGTAGTAGGGTTCCCTACATTAGTTTGTTTATATCTTACCCTTTTTAGTTAGAGTATAATTACGACTATCTCTCTTATAAAGTACCTAAAACTAAGTAGTATAAAATTACTAGTTTAAATATTAAGTTAGTACCTTTAAGATTTTACTATAAACGCGTAATACTACTTACTAATAAACGATCTTTACTAGTAGCTAGATTAGATTAGGAGCTATTAAATAGTAGTAGTTTTATAGAAAACGATATATAAATATATATAGTTAGTTATATACTATAAAGCGGTTTTTTCGAGCTCCTCTATTATATAGAGGTACTAAACTAACTATATACTAGACTATACGATATCTACTACCTCTACTACCTTATAAACTATTATAAACTCTTAATCTACGTCTAGCTTAGTATTACTTATCTCGCTCTAGCTAGTACTACTATATATACTCTCTACCTTCGACAATAGCTTTAGCTAGTAACTAGAGCGCGTTTACTTAGTAAATACTAACTTTAGTACTAGTAGGTTAGTAGAGCGCTCTATAAGAGACTACTATTAAGAAGAGCTTAGTATATATATTAGTAATACTATTAGCGAACTATACAATTTAGTCGTAGGTCGGTTATAGTAGCGACGATTACTAGTAATAGGTATAGCTAGCTTCTATTTCTTTCTCTTTATTTAGTAAGGTATTTCTAGTATATTATACTTAGTATCTATAAGAGTAAGAGTATCTTTATTATTAGTTAGACTATTACTCTCGAAGTAACTAGAGTCTATAAGGTATACGAGCTCTATAGCCTTAGTAATAGTAGTAGAAGTAGAGCCGGTAGTAGGAGTAATAGTAATAGCTACGCTAGTAGCGTTAGTAGAAGTAGTACTTCTAGTAGTATAGTAGTATAAGACTACTCGAAGGTCTCTCTCTCTACGTACGATAGTATAAGGTAGCGACAACTATATAGTATAAAGGAAAGGAACGAGTAGTATAATATATAAAGAGTATTATATATATCTATCTATCTATATAAGGAACAAGAAGTTATAAGAAGTTATATAGTACTAGGCGGCCCTATATAGGTCCTCTAGTACTACTATAGTACTAAGAATAAGAAAGAGTAGCTTAAGGTCTAGCGTAAGAAGGGCTCTATTAGTAAGCTTTATAATATTATAATCTACGCTTAGAAGACTCTACTACGTCGCTAGTTTTTTAAGAATAAGTAGAAGGAAGTAGCGCTAAAGGTAGAGCGACTTTAGTAGCTAGTAGTAAATAGTAGTATTAGATAGAATAGTACCTTCGATATACTAGAGCGTACGCTCTTACTAAAGGACGCAATTAACCTCTATTAGATATACTATATCTATAATAAGGAAGATCCTTACGTTAATAATATTCTTACTATAGACGACTAGCTAGAGCTTACTAAGATTAAGAATCTATTAAAGCCTCTAAAGGAGTACTCGAAGATCGTATAGACTAACTACTACGAGTACTACTATAGCGCTCTATTTAAGTTACTCTAGGCTATTAACTTCCTTCTTACTAAGCTCGAAGATTAGAAGAAGAAGTACGAGTACCTACTAAATACTTACTTTAAGGCTATAATAAACCTTAGCTAGAAGAAGCTTAATAAGTACTATAAGCTAAGCGATAAGACTCTAGTCTACTAAGTAGCTATTATACTCTATTTCTTATTTAAGTACGGTTAGTTTAAGTAGAAGTAGGCTATAGTATACTCTATCTAGATTAAGAAGGCGAAGGTTATAGTAAAGGATCTATTTTATAAGTACGAGTAACGCTTTAGCGAAGAGATTAACTCTAGCTAACTAGACGTAATTAGCCTTAAGAAGATAAACGAGTTTAAGTAGTATAACTTACTAACTAATAATATTATAATACTTAACGATCTTAATAAGTACTTAAAGAAAGAGCGTACTCTAGCTAGTATCGACCTCTTATAGTAGTAGATTACTAATAACTACCGTTTTCTAGTACTACGTTACTTAGTATTCGATTTACTTACTTATCTAGTAAGTAGCGCTATAGACGAGCGCTACTTTAGTTAGACTAGTTATATACTCGATAAAGAGTATTAGTATACGAAGAACGACCTTATAGAAGCGTACTAGTACTTAAAGAGCTAGTACTAGTAAGAGCTAGTAATAATAGTCTTAACTAGTACGTTCTAAGAGTAACGACAAAGTTATAGATACTAATTATACTATAGAAACTTAGTTATAGCTAACTCTACTACCTTCTAAGATAGTACTAAACTTACTAGCCTTATAGAAGTAGATAGCGTAAAAATTACCGTTTTAGGAAGTTACAAACGTACGAACGTACGTATAAACCCCTATTTTACTAAACTTGAACGAACGAACTAATCGGATTATCTGTACGAACGCATAGACGGCCGTGTTTATGTGCGTGCGTTCATTGACCACCCTGCTCGGAAGATTGTGTAAGTGTGACGGCTAGGCGGTATATGCAGGCTGTTGAGGGTGAGGGTTGGATCGCATAATGGAAGTCCCTGCTGATTTTTCGCGGGACTCCTCTGCTTTCCTTCTCAAATAGTCGGGCGGCATATGGATAGCTTTTAGTGGCCGACAATGACTCAAAACTCTTGCATTGTATTTCATGAGTCGTCACTCCTGCCCATTCTCAAGATATTGTGACGCGAGGGGGGGCTGAGGGAAGTTCTACCCGAGGGAACAGATCAGGCTCTCGGAAGATAGCAATCGTCGGCCGCCGTCTTCTCATATAGCCTCACTGTGCTGCAATATCAACTACCAGACGGTGGAGAAGACGTCCCTTTCAATAGGGAGTCCGTCAACTCCTTCGGACTGTGTCGATCCAACCTGGAACCCAGTTGTGCTGATGGTTCTGCAGTGGAGACGTAAAGTGTATCTGAACCATGAAGACTGACGCATAGAAGATGCGGCCACCTCTCAACCTCGAACATCAACCTTCAACACCAACCTCAAAAATCAGCATCGATTGACCAATACTCCAAGCAACCACGCCACGAATTACAACAAGCAAGATGGCGGACAACAACGAAGACAACGAGCTGAACGAGAGGGCGAAGGAGGTGATCAAGAAGTGAGTGACCCGCCATTCTGCTACGTGAGTCCTCGCTGACAGTTGATACCTTAGCAATCCAATGTTGGCGAAGTACAAGGGTGGCGCAATCAACATCACGGACACACTGTACAACGTCTTGGGGGAGTACGATGTTATGAAGCATGTCATGGAGCAGGCCAAGAATATCCCAGCCAGTGTGATGCCGATATTGAAGAGCTTGAGAGTCTTGTGAATTGCTTCCGATGTCCCAGGGTCAAGGCGGCTCCCGAGCAGGTGCGTAAGGACAGGGTCCACCACGACGAAGCCGACTTTCATGGCGTAGAAGGCGTCCGCAAGAACCTCGTTGGCCTGGAGGGCCACTACGCCCTCTCTCAACATCCAGGCCGACAGACACGCCGCGGAAGATGAACTCAAGGCCATGACCTCCAAACAACTCGACGACCACCTTGAGGCCGTCATCGCCACCAAGAAGAGGGCGGAGGAGAATCGTAACAAGAAGCTCAACAAGGCTGCGCCAGTCCCATCCACGGATCCGCAGTTCGGTGACAACGGGCAGACCAGGCAAACGCTCGAGGCAATCTCCCGCGGCGACAACAGGCAGAAGGTCAAGGAATCGGACTGGAGAATCCCGTCCGCGCAGCTAGGAAGCGAGGAGAGTGACAACTACGATAACGACCTCTTCGTGAAGAAGCGCAACGGCACCATGACTGGAGGGAGTGACGAGGGGTCAGGGGACGATATCAACAGCGAGGACAGCAGCGACGAGGAGGAGGATATCGAGCACGAGTACGAGAGGCACGGCGTTCGAACCTATGGGGAAGGTGATGATGACGAGGAAGAGGAGGAGGAGGAGATCGTCTCGGTGGCGTCGGATGATGAGGAGATGATGCAGGTCGATGAGGGGTTGAGCAACGTGTCTGTCACCTCCCCGGGCAAGCGTGGCCGTGGAGCAACGACGAAGCCGGTGGCCAAGCGCGGCTAGAAGGGTGACACCACTGATGAGGTGGCCAGCTACGAGACCACCCGTCGTCGCTCGGCGAGGACCAGGAAGTAGGTCGCTTCACAACACCCATGACAGGCTCCCGCCATGGCTCTTTCTACCGATTGAGTTGATGGCGGCTGGCTCATGGATTCATCACATACGACACACAGGCTGGCCAGGCATGCTCTGAGGATAGTACTGTCAATCTAGGACGATTTCGCCCAGCTGCTCATAGGAGATCTCTGACAAATTGAGACGTATTGCGGCCTTGTATTGCAGAGCAGTATGCTCAAGTCTTCTTTACATATGGAACGGAAGAGCGCCAACGATGCACTGGTTCTTCTGGAGCTTCGTTCGTGCATACTGCTGCAGACTACCGAGCTTCATGCACAACGTCACATTCGGAGATGCTACAAAAGCCAGACCTGCTATCGATGACACCTCATTCTTACTTCTTTATACCTGTCCACATCCGCTTCACAGATCCTGGCTGGTCCCTCGTCGATTACTAGGCAACTTCATACCCAATACGTGGAAAGGCTGCAGCAAACGGCGCGATGCGCAGGATCTCTGTCGCAACCCTGCGTTCTTGTGCTTCATCCTCTTCGACCGCTAATAACTCCACCCATCCCTGCCCACCAATAGTCTTCTCACCGACCCGCAGCCCACCAACAGTCTTCTCCTCGACCTTCAGATAGCATAGAACACCGTCTCCATGGGTAAAGTCGGTATTCTCTGCTCTGCCAAAGG
>JAKLLW010001762.1:0-11920 GCA_022814695.1 Neocatenulostroma microsporum
CATGCGTTAGCGTCGGCCAGCTTAGGATGCTGCAGAGGTCCAGCCCGCAAGCACCCTCTCCATTGACACGCCTTCCAGTATTTAATGCCGGATTACTGACTTCGGATATGATTCTGCGCAGCCCTCGCTGCGACCCGTCAGCGGATTCGCCGCTTATACCTGGTGTTCTGGCGTCGAAGGCTTCCTGACCATGCGGACCAGGGTGTCGAAGCCTGTGTTGCCAAGGGGGTGAGGTTGGGATCTATCGTGAGCTGTTAGCTCTGACATCTCCGACGCTAATCCTGGACGACCGTTCGAACAATGAGCCACCTTCAGATGCAGAGTCAGTGGAAAGAGCTAGCCGCGAAGTATGCGTCGTCTCTCTCTGTCGTCAGCTATGAGCGGACCCCGCTGGACAAACCAGAGACGATAGCGTCGGTCATGCTTTACCGCAACTCTTGACCTCTTTGTGTGGGCCCTCAATGCTCATTGCGATACGGCAAGCGCTGTCGATCCACTCTCATTATGCTCTGTGCCCCGTAAATATGCCAGGGCTCTCGTGAACCCAATGTTGATCCTAGCACCTTCCATCCGGAATGCACACTCGCCTTAGTGATTTGGAAATTTGATATGGCTAGCTCGGGTTGTACGGGCCTCGCTTTTAGCACGGCGGAAGGTGAAGACGGGACTGCTCTGTGGCGCGGAGGTATGGTCTTTGCAGGTGTTTTGAAACGGATATGCGCTCTTGGGATCGGCGTTGGTCAACGATACCGTGGTGGACAAGCTGCCTACATGAACGAGCGAGAAGATGTTGTTAAGTCATAGAGTTGGGTGTTATGGGATAGACAGATGATGTCTCTGAGATGCATTACAAGTACGGTGGTAGGTTCAGACGGAATCATCTTCCTCCGGTTTCTTTCTCGAAGCCTTCCCTGACTCACCACCACCCTATGACTCCCTCCGGCTAATCTACGCCGATCCTGACCCTACCTTTATATGAATTTGCAAAATGCTGTGACTAACAATCAGTAAGAGATCAGGACCCGTAGTCTAGTGGTAGAACATTCGTCTGATACGCGAAAGACAGGAGTTCGATTCTCCTTGGGTCTACTCAACCTCTATGGTCTAATGGTTCAAGACATCTGTCTCATAAGCAGGTAATCGCAGTTCGATTCTGCGTAGGGGTATGCTTTACTTTTGCTCCTTTGTGGACTGATTATAGACATCGCCTTCGTACCTTACATCAACGTACCGGAAAGATCTAACCCAGCAACAACAACCACTCCACTGACTATTGATGTCAATCACCACGGCTCAAGTACCAACCTCCCACCACCAAGAGACTCGTCCCACACTTTCTCAATATCGTTCAACTTTGCAAGCTTCACTGGCTGCTCCGGAACATCCCTCACCATCTCCAACAACTGATCGATCAATTGAGCCATCTCATGCATTCTCCATGCACCCGGCCCTGAGCCTCTTATCGTCAAGTTCTTAGACCGCAGTACGGCTCCTGGAAGCATGAGGTCTTGCCCGGAAAGAGCGCCGATGTGGACGTATTGGGTAGGCCGTGCAGACTTGAGGGAGGTCAGACAGTGGGTGGTGAGCGGACCGCATATGTAATCCAGGATCACATCGACATCTCCGAGTGCGCTGAAATCTGTTTTCGTTGAATCTTCGGCGATGGTAATGCTGCTATCTAGTCCGAGGCAGGAGAGTGCGGAAGGGTTTCGGGCGGCGCCTATGATCTCCTTTGCGCCAAGCGAGCGGGATAGGGAGATAGCTACACGACCAGACGCTGATGTAGCTCCAAGAATCAAGACAGTGAAGTCTTTCGGCAAGTCGGTGACGCGGCTCTGGTATGCCATCCAGCTCGACAACGCAGGATTGATGATTCCAGCCGCCTGTACCGGATCTGTACCCTCTGGCAGGACCCTCACATTCCTCTTCGGAACGTTGACATATTCGCTCATGGCCCCTACATCCATGGTGAACCAGTAGACTGTCATGCCAAGCATATCGTCACCGCCGGCTTCGACAAGACCTGTGCCATCCACACCAGGGACATGTGGCGGCTTGCCAGAAGTGTAATGCTTGCCTGATGCACGGCTGCGGACGACTTGGTGGACACCCGTGGCGAGGACTTTGATGCGAAGCTCATCCGGACCAGGAGACGGCAGATCGGGCACTTCGACGTATCTGGGAGCTTGGCCCCATTCAGTGACTTGTGCTTGATGCATGATGAGACAATGATATTGTGTCCTGGTTCTGCGTGTGAAGGAAGTATGGAAAGGCCTTGTGCTTTGCTCGAGGTGATGAATGTGAGATTGTGAGAAGATGAGGAGACTGAGACTTACGGTGACCAACGCTGCCTATATAGCCATCCTCACTTGCTGACGAAGGCCCCTGGTGCCATCAGAGCAACGTTCTACCGACCGAAGATGCATGAGGTGAGCCCGAAGGCTCAAGGGCTGCACTTCTTGCCAGTTTCGGGTCCGAAATGTCGCGGATATTTGCCACCCACGCCTGGCTTTCAAGCCCGACCGGCGACAAAGCTGTCCGGGCAGGTAGCAGCGCCCGATCTCTCTGCAGCACTTGTACGTATTTGCTGAAGCAGTGGTCAAACGAAGAGTCGTGTCGACTCGTCTGATGGTACATCGAAATGCATACCACTACCAATCCGACGCAGCAGCATGTCCGTCACCAACCCCAAGATACACAATCTCGCCGCAACGAGGATGACCGTAACTCGCATCAGCACGCCCATGATCACTGCAATGACCGGCACAGTAACGACGGTGGCTCTTGCCATGCTGGCTCTAACATGCCGCCCCACATGAGAGCATAAGGCACCATCGACAGCCTTCCAAGCCGCGAAGTCCAGGATGCGGAAGGTGCAACAACGATCGACACATGCACCAGAGTGTTTTGTGGTGTTATTTCCCTGGCTTTGCTTGTTCTTATCGTTGTGACGATAGTCTGCTGGCAACCGATGTATGCTGGGTTAGGATTCCATGGACCTAGGGCCGCTCCAGTAAACGAAGTTCTTGGTCGCTCATTCCATGTGTATGTACGAAAGCTTGAGGTCACCTGAGCCTCAATACCGTGTACGATGGTGCTCACTTACGGCTCCTCCAGTCGATTATCGCCCTCATCCAGTAGGCCTGCGGCTAACCACTCTGTCGCCCTCGCCATTCGGCCTAGAGCCCAGTACCGGTTCCGGAGACCTTCGTGCTCCTCTCTGCTTATTGACATAGAAGTCCCTTGCCTGCTTCGCCGGCTTATCATACGCCTCCAGCTGGTCCGTGACTTCCTGCGTGACCTTCACCTCAAGCGGCACGGGAGCTTGCTTGACATTACGGTCTGCAGTCGGTATTGTGCCGTGAAGTAGACATGGGTCGCCTGAGCCCTCCACGTACGGTGCGTTCACATTTGCCATCATCTGGCGATGGTCGGCCGTTGCATGTGTTCCATGTGCGTCGATGTCCATGCCGTATTGGGAAGCTTCGGCACTGCGGAGGTTTTCAAGCTTGCGATGAGCTTCCTGAAGCATGCTTTCTCTATCTAACGGTCAGTGCACTCTAGCAGTACTGCCGACGCCATTCGGTCTCACCTAGCATCTTGATGATGCCTCTCTAGGTTCGCGATAATGATCTGCAATCTTTCCTCGCGATCTGCAGGCTACGGCAGTCGATTAAGGTCCGGTATCGGACGAAAGATGTGACTTTGCATCTTCACGATGCTGTCTCAGCTACATCTGTACCGTGTCACGTATGTCCGATGAGCGTCGTTGGTTTGTTGATGAGAAGTCGCAACCAAGCTGGAGTTCAGCAACGCGAAAGTCTCGCGAGAAAGTGGGTCAAATCGTCTCTAGCGCCAAAGTCGATGGGGACGAAACAGCAAACATGATCCTCACCGCTTTTCCTTTCATCAATCACGACGACGTTGGTACACTGTATGAGTTACAGGGTCACTGGTGTCGGGCCAGACTAGAATGCTAAGATCATACTGCTACCGCTGTCGACTCGCTACTCCATAATCGACATCGCAAACGCTTCTGCTGGTATGACATGGCGACGGCCAGGAACGCAGACAACGTCTTCTGACGCTAGCCACTGACTAGCAGGGTCTCGACTGCCCGCATCAAGACCATCTAGGAGAACCTGCCAAGCTTGAAGAGTGTTGTCGTTGCGCCCATACCATGCCGGCTGAGTTTCGCTGCTACTACCCTGCCACGCATGCTAGTCCTGCGCTTGAGTTGCGCCCACCTCCTTCGCTTTCTCCGCGCGCTTCTTCACCTCCACCATCTCCTCTCCGGTCACCTCCTTCACGTTCGGGAAGCGGACGTAGACTTCCGTGATATAATCGATGTCGGCGACGTCAATACCCTGTAATCCCGCCTCAAAGAGATCCTTCAACTTGACACCGTTCTGCCGCCGGATGACAAGATCTTCGCCAACGTTGCGGGAATGCGAGCTACGATAGCTGTAGACCTTGCTAGTTCCATTGACGCTATCAAGGCCAGGAAACACCGCGTGGGATCGCTCTCTGATTTTGGTGCCGCCGATGCGCTCGATGCTGCGGTCTTCTTCTTTGTCAGGACGATCAATGAAGCGGACGGTCATGTTGCGCAACGTCGCTTCCTTGCAAGGCGGCTGAGTGAGGAACATGTCGGCTGTGGTGGAGGACAACAGGGACGACAGGCGGGATCCGAAGATAAAGTCCATGCGGCGAAGGCCACGGAGGGGCTTGACGTCGCCGGTGAAGGGGTCGATCTTATCGTACTCATCTTCCTCCTCGTCCTTGAGGGAGAGTCCCTTCCTGCATAATACCAGGGGATTGAATCGGATTGGGCGGACGACCTTGGCAGTCGGAGAGGCTAGATTGGCAATAGCTTCTTGCGCGGTATCGGCGGCTACCTCGGAGATGATACCCCAAGCCTTCCAACTGATGGAGGGGTGGAGCTCACCCACGACCCAGACTTTCGTTTCCGGCTCGGCGACGAAGAACATGATCTGGCGTAATCTGTGCGATTTGCTGATGCGCTCGCGCCAGAGCTTACTCACTCGCTGCGCTTTGAGCAGCGTGCCTGGGTTGACATGCTCCAACATCATCTCGAAGAGCTCCGGGATATCGAAGGCTTTGCGCGACACGGCCATTGTGTTTGGTATCTCGCAATTGGTGCTTGGTAGTTGATGGATATGGCGTGGTGGTTGAGACACAAAGCCGAGAACTTGGGTCCT
The DNA here is from genome assembly GCA_022814695.1 of Neocatenulostroma microsporum. NCBI lineage: Eukaryota > Fungi > Ascomycota > Dothideomycetes > Mycosphaerellales > Teratosphaeriaceae > Neocatenulostroma > Neocatenulostroma microsporum. Next base: position 5,223 of record JAKLLW010001762.1, read on the forward strand.
GGGTCGGCTGTGACTTGGGCAACGATTCAGTGGTGATGTTGTGTGTGGGAATCCAGTGCTTTTATACATTCGAGAGTGGATCTACTGCAAAGCAACCGCGCGGGATGACGTCAAACAACGAAAAGGGAAGGAACAAGAGCCTGAGGCACCAGCACTTGGCTTCTTGTTCACCTACCCTACCTCTGCCGCTCTATGGCTCTACATCTCCTTCCTCTTGTACTTATATCTCATGCTTACATTGACAGAACGGCTGCACAACGGCCTCTTACTCCCCTATCCCCCAAGCAACCTATCCACCTGCCCATGCCTGACAACCGCCCCCTCAAACCCGCAAGCCCCAAACTCCTCTATGTGACAGAAACTTAGAGTGCACGTTGGAGATGTTGACAGTCCAGATACGCATCTGCCTTCGCTCTTCGGTGCTATCTGCTGCATGGGGTGGATTGTCGCATCCTGCTAATTACAGACCCCTCAACCTCTTCAGGCGGCTCGACCGGAGCGTACCGCTCTCTTTGCCAGTTGCATCCTCACGCACCAGCTTCAGCGCAGTCTTATCAGAAACCCGTGCCTTCAAAGGATGAACGACTTCCCGCTACCTCAATATCGACAGCCCGCTGCTGCAACCGCATATGCTGGCTACCTCACTATGCCACCCCACTCTCTGCCAGTCTTGCTTTGCGATTCTTCAAGATGGCCGCATTTGCCAATATTTCCCGCCTCCTCCTGTCTGCCTCCGACTTTGTGACCTCAGCGCCCGTCGATTCTATCATATCTGGGAACCGGATGCGAACGGAGTTCATCACGTCGATGTTGTCCACATCGAGATCTTTTGTCCCTGCGTCCAACACGTGTTTGAGCGTGACGCCACTCTCGCTCTGGACTTGAAGCTTATAGCGCTTGAGTTTCCAGACATCACAAAATCCATTCGGTAGATTTGGGGCTGGTGCTTCTTCCAGACCGATGACCATGCTCACCTCCACTTCCTTGCAGGGCGGCTGTGTAAGGTACATGTCCACCTCGCTGGCAGACAAACGGTCAAAACCAGACCCTAGCTGCAGTCCGGAGATTCGCATTCGTCGGAGTACACGCGTCGGGCTGATATCAGAACCGCTAAAGTGCACCTTGCGGCGTTCACTCTTGCTATCCTTTTCTAAGAGTAAAGGATTGAAGCGGACCGGCGTGATAATCTCTGCATGCGCCAGGTGAAGCTCGTCAATCACAGCTTGCTCGGTATCGACGGGCACTCTGTCAATGAGCTGCCACCTCCACGGTGCGACGCCGTCGTCTCTGTCGAGGATCCAAACATGATCTTGAGGCTCTGCGACGTAGAAGAGGACTCTGCGGAGTACCGAAGAACTGCGGATCTGGTCGCGCCAGCTCGTATTCACTTTCTGCGCGAGAAGGAGCGTCTTCGAATCTACGCCCTCCAGCATCATCTCGAAAAGCTCCGGGATGTCGAAGGCTTTGTTCGCGGCCATGGTGCTTGGACTGCTTGGCGTAATGCGATCTATAGAATTTGCAGCTATACCCGTTCGTGGTTGGAAGGTTGCGTGCTGTGATGGCTCCGGTTGGTAAGTGGATGTGCGTCGAGATTCGAAATATTGGACGGGCTTTATACCAGCGGGGACTACTACGGAAGAACATCGGCACACTAAGAAGGAAGGAACGAGCCTGAGGCACCAGCACTTGGCTTCTCATTCACCTAAACTACCCACTCAGTCACCCTGCCTTACCTCTTCTTCCCCTTAGTCTTATCCAGTACCTCCACCCACCGCGAACTAATACCTCGCCTCTCCAGCGCTTTGACCACCGCCTCCTTCTGTGGCCCCTGCACCATAACCTCCATGATCTCTTTCTCATTCTTCTTCGCTGCGCCCGCCAGCGGCTCTACTGACGTGCTACCTGCACATACCTTCCTTAGCTCGTCTGCTAACGGTTTAGGATTGACGTAGTATGCCTCCAGCCCAGAGACTTTGGTGACCATCTTGTTGCCTGAGCGAGTCTCGAGGACAATGTGGATCTTGGGCGGAGTACCTGACTTGGCTTTGACAGTTGATAGATCTGCGCCGTTACGGACGATGGCGTAGGAAGTGTTCATGGCATGGAGGACGCGGTCGATGAACGCATCGCGTGGTACGGAGCCCTTCGCAAGCACTTCCTTGTCTAGGCTGCCTGACCCATCGAAGACAGCGTTGCCTAGGGTCGGGTTAAGCTTCACTAAGCGCTTGTTGGTCTCCGAAACCAGCTGCTCCTTCTCGATGTATGCGGTCACGATCTCTCTGACTTCCGGTGGCCTGAAGAGCTGCTTGTTGGCAGCCTCGAACAGCGGCTGTAACTTGCTGGTGGGCCTATAGTAAGACACGACTTGCAACTTCTGCCCGACCGAGTCGTCACCCGTATCAATCTGGCCTGTAGCTTTCTCGCCACGGCCCTGGGTTGCGCCTCCCATCGTCTCCTTCTTCGGTAGTCTATACGGCTTGAAGCCCACGATAGCCTTGTCATCGAAGTCGATGTCTATGATGACTGTTTCGTGCCCATCCTTTTCCTTGCTCTTGAGCATCTTCTCCTTGTCCATGGCCTTGACGAACTTCTTGATGTTCTTCCAGCTTGTCTTCTTGACTTGCAGCTGATTGCTCTGCTCGGGTGTGAAGGATGGTAGGAATGGCTGAATCAGGTTGCTCATGACGAAAGATTGCGAAAGTGGGAACACTAGGCCATGGTTTGGAGCAGATGGCTGAGTGGTCTTATGATGGTAGATGCCGTATAGGAAGGCAGAGCGGAAAGCGTCGTCGATCTCTTTCTGAGACATTTCCTTGACGTCTTCTTGCTTTGTTTCTGCGTCGTCTGGGTTGCCAGCCGCTGCGTGATCACCGTTGGTCTGGTCTTTTGCCGAAGGCTGTTTGCCATCACCATTCAGACGGACGCCACCGTCGTCGTCCTCCGCATCGTCCATGTTCATCGCTCCCATCTTCTCCGTTACACCACCTTCCTCAAGCACCTTCGCCCAACCCTCAATCTCTTCAGGTGCCTGCTTACCAGGGCGCTCACTAGGACTGTAGCTCCACAGCTCATCTCCAGCCCAATGCATGTTCTCTACAGCGTGACCTCGCTGACCCTGCACTCTCTCCAAAGCCGAGACATCGATCTCGCAGACACCCAGCGCAACAGGTACACTCGGCCTCTCTGTGCTCGCTATAGCCACCACAGCACCCTTATTCGCTTTCGACGGGAAAGGTGGACCTCCTGCTAATCCCGGTGTCATGAGGTCCGCTCCACCTTTAAGCTTCTCAATGACAGGTGGATGTGTGTGCACTAGAGGGACCAGGCCTGGATGCCGCCATAATGTGTACACTGAAGGGTACATGGTCCCGTCGATCTGCCACCACAACACCCTCGACTCTTCGCCATTCTGACCGCCGACGTATACTGTCCCGCTTACTTGCTTGAGCTCTGGGCCATGTGTGGTGGTGAAGCGGGCTGATTGGACGTTATCCGGTAATAGCGAGTTCCGCAAGCTCGTATGTGCTGTTGTAGCCTCTGCTTTCTGCTCTGCTGTAGCTTCTTCGGGGCTAGGCGGAGAGAGTCGGTATGAGTCTATGACTTGGTCTGCCAGTCGCCTGCGATCTGACTGGCGTAACGGAGATAGAGGCTTGATCGTCGGCTTCTTTTTGAACATCGTTGCCAGGTCTCGGTGGATAACAGCATAGGTATGCCCAAGCGCAGAAGTTGTGAGTGTTGATGATTCACAAGCTTGCTCAGCTTGCTCTGACACCCCACAATGACGTCAAATTGATCATCAGCTTGTGATTGCCAAGGCTTCAATTTCATATCATAGTTAGATATGAATGGCAGTCGTATCTATGATTCTATGTCTATACCGAAGCATCAAAACTTTTACAATCACAGGGTATCTCATGCGACCTCCTCCCATCCCAAACGCTCACAAGCGCCAGCGAATTTCACCTTCAAACCATCCCATCTCATTCTCGACATCAGTCCTCATCCTTCTTTCCAGCATCAATAGCCTCTCTCCAAGCCCCCCCATACTTGGCCGTTGCCCACGTCCCAATAGCCGCAACCACAAGAAACGCCGCACTAATGGTACTAAACCAACCCACCCCAATCCTCTCTATCACCGGCAGACATGCCGCTGTCCCTGCCGCAGCGAAGACATATCGTATAACGTAATTCCCTGCCACTACCTCCGAAGACTGCTTTTGCATGACGTCCAAACAATAAGTATTCAAGCTAGGGAAGCAGAAAAGCTGCGCCACGCCCTGAATGAACATCACGATAACCGGTAACGGGATCCCACCAACCCTCTTCTCAATCGACCAGCCGTAGATGAGCATGCAAGCCGGTATCACAACTCCCAAGGCAACGACACAAGACCGCAATCGGTCTTCTGGTACCCGCTGCCCGCCGCGTTTAGCGATCCACTTCTTGACTATCCGGTCGGCCCATCGCCCGCCGAAGAATGTTCCAACTAGGTAGCCACAGCCAGGCGCAATGTAGAACAGTCCAGACTGCAAAGGTGTCGTGAGACCAAACCGCGGGTTGAGGACGTATCGGATGGGGGTGAGAAGACTGTACATATTCCAAACCAAGCTGCTACTCGCTAGACCCGCGATGAGCAGGTTGGGATAGCGGAAGAGGACCAGAACTCGCCAAGGGTTGATCCAAGACCAAAGTTTCCTCGCTTGTTGTTTCCGTCCCAAACCCGTGAGGTCCGCTTTGCGTGCGTGATGGATCGTTTCTGGAACGAGGAGGATGACTGCTACGGATGCAGCGCCGGCGAGTGCGGTCTGCAGCCAGAAGATGTTGCGCCAGCTTACGTAGGTGACGATTATGCCGCCGATGAAGCTAAAAGACCCGTCAGCGGATATCCTCACCACCCGTCCCGTATCATCTCTGTTATAACCCAAGATCATTCTCAGCAACGAGATGAAAAACATACGGTCCAAGCGCCGGCCCAATCAGAGTCCCACTCAGAAACCACCCATAAGCCGTTCCTCTCTCGATAGGCCTGTAGATATCTCCAACAACTGTCCCGCCGACTATCAGGAATGTCGTTCCTTGAAAAGCAGTCAACATCCTCATCACGAAGTATGTCGCCAGATCCGGTGCTGCCGCCGAACCAGCCGAGAACGCAGTGAACGTCACAGCTGCGATGGCTAGGGGCCACTTCCTCCCGTATGTTTGCCCAATAGGGCCCCAGAACAGTGGACTGAGGCCCATGAAGACCATGTAGAGGGCGTTGGATAGATTGAAGATGGCGCCGGTAGTATTGTACGTGGCTACCACTTCTGGAGAAGCCGCCAAGATGCTCGTGCTGGAGATGGGTGCAAGGAATGAGCACAGAGACAGCACCGATACGATGACTATCTTCCGTTTTGGGGTGATGCGGTCGTATATCTCGTCGCCTTGCTCGTAATGTGGGTTCGAATTGATGGCATCGTGCGTAGATACGTGGGACCGGACATGATATAAGCTTGTCGGCTGCTGCTGGCTTTCTAGGTCGTCCTCGGCATACGTGTGCTGATGCTTCTCGCGGGTCTCCTCGGGCTCGCGTGTACCATCATCTTGTGGTATTGGTACTGGCAGTGGTTCCTCTGCGGGCTCCGGGATGTGATGGTGCTTCTCATCTGGCATGGTGGAGCGTCTGCTATGACTTCCTCGTCAAGCCTTCTGTCTGGGCACTGACATCAACAGTCAGGCTGAAGCCCTCTGTCTGTGTTGAAAAGCCGATACAACTAATGAGTCTCAACGCGAAAAGAATGTGCTCCGAAGTGGCAAAAGGTCCTCAGGGTGGGTATATCTCAATTCAATGATAAGGATAGGGAACAGCGACTCTCACATTAGATCAGTATAATTCCATCGTAAGATACGGGAGCGGACGCCGTGGACCTATATGAAGAGTGGTTGCAGTGGAGAGCGATATCGCTTCCAGTCATCGATTGGGGCGTCTCCAATGCTTTTCCGCTCAAAGATCTTCCTCTCCTGCTTTTCCGCTTCCCGCTAAGACCAAATGGGGCGACGAGACTCGGGACAGTACACTCTGAGAGCACCAAAGTGGACTGTGCACTTTCGGCGTACTTCTCAGACCTCTCACCAAGTTTCGCCGCGTAGTCTGCATACCTAAGTAAGTGCTCCTCGCGCACTTGGGTCCTCCCACAAGGCTCTCCCTTCCTACGCGTGCTCGTTCCTCGCGCTTCGGAGGGACCCTCCTGCTGCGGGCCCCTCCCAAGTTTGCTGCGGTAGGATATGTTTCTCCCGCTGCCCTCGCCGGGTGGCAACACGATTTAGAGAGCTTCGAAGCAACGCAGTTCAAGAGTGTTAAGACCCTGCGGGGCTAAAACTACGCCTACGGTCACAGAAGTACGCAAGCGCACAGTCCACTTTGGTGCTCTCAGATTGTACTGTCCCGAGTCTCGTCGAAATGGGGAAAGGCGCAAAAACCCCAGCCACTGCCCAGGCAAGGCTGGGAAGAACGGCCAAGCCGTGATGCAAGTCGATAAAAGTCGCACACGTGCGGAAGTAAGCCACGCATATCAATCAAGACACTCCAGACGCCGAATTCTGCCATGATATGCCGCATCGTCACATCACTTCGTACCCGTGAAACCCTGCTCATAAGCTCGTCGGCTCTATCAAGGCTTGCAAGTCTTTTAGCCTCCAATCGTCAATGACCGTTTCCC
>JAKLLW010001763.1:0-11919 GCA_022814695.1 Neocatenulostroma microsporum
GTACCGACCTCAGCCAGCTCTCGAGATTGCAAAACATCCGCATTATCGACATCCGCGGTGCTAGAGGGTCCGACTACGGCCTGACGGACCGCGTTTTCCGCTCATGGGCAGATGCCGCAGGGCTCGGTGCATTTGACAAGCTGGAAATGCTATTCTTCGACTGCCGACTGCAAGGTAAGCGTACCTTGACAGCCTGGAAAGTCTTACAATGTCCACCTTAATCTGTACGGGACCAGCTGACTAGTGCGATCGTGATTGAAGGGCATGCAGACTTCTCAGGGCGCTCTCTAGAGTATTTGAATCACTTTCCCATGCTGCAAATTCTCGCTATATACAAATTCCGTCCCTCAATGTTGACCTCCGGACCGAAGAACATCACGCCGTTTCTACTCAATCGGTAAGGTGCACTGAAATATTCCGGTGCCTTTTGCGCCCAGCTGACCCTATACAGGGGGCTTTTCACGGAAATGGCTCGACTTCGTGATCCACTCACTTGGTCAGGGCTGGTGGAGTACTACGTGAGCACGCAACACCAAGATCAAGTTGTGCCCAAGGCGAACGTTCTCGACGTTACAATTGGCACCTTACGCGAAGGCCGCAGCTACATTGCAGACGACTTCCTAGCATATGAGCGGGACACCACGCTAGCGCTGGCAAAGCGCAAGCCATCTGTAGCCGCAACAGCTCCAGACAGAGGTCCGAAGGCGCGAAAGCTGAAGCATGGGAGATCGCTGGGACTGGGTGAGATGCTTGACAGCTTCTGATCAGTACTCACGATCTACCTGAATGCTTCCGCGGATGACAAAGCTAAGATGGCCCGCTCAAAGCAGCCCTTCGTCGTCGCAGTGTGCTCGAGCTTTACCGCGACAGCCGCAAGACAGCAGCACCCGTCGGCGTCAACCCTTCTGCTCGGCCCTGCTCCTACCTAATGGAGCACATGCCAAGTGGTCTACACCTTGACCCATTCTATCGGGACAACCTTCCCGAGCCCACCGCACACTATTCGCCAGTTCCTCGTCACCATAGCACCTCGGAACCCACGTGTCGGCGAAATCTCATGCGTCTCATACTTCTCATACCGGAGCGGAGTCGGGCGCGTAATCGTATTCGCTTTGTCCACTAAGGCTCGCCTCATACGCCCTGCATCTTTACCGTCCTGCACCGCCACACGAACGCTATCCGTGAACCCTGCCCACTGCGAGAGAGTATTGAGGCATGTCGCGATATCCTCGTCCATTTGGTTGACCGGTACCCGCCCATATGTCGGAAGAGGCCTAGACGCATGGCGAAAGTCGAGCACCACACTGGAGAACTTGTGCCAGATGCCACCTTGTGCGGTTGGTCGCCTGCGCAGTGCACACATCTCCGAAAGAGTGCCGGTGTCCTGGATCAACAGACTATCGCTCGGTAACAACATGGCTTGCACCTCTATCGTTGGCGCAAACTTTAGAAGCGCGAGCAGGTTCGTTGCATCCAAGGTGTAGGGCCGCTTCTTCGCAAGCTTGCGCGCACTGCGGTATTGGTCTTCTATTGTATAGTCGCTGGTGGTGTTCTCGCCGAGCTCGCAAGCCAATCTCAATATGTGCCAGCGAAGCTCAGTTGGGAGCGACTGCCAGCGCGGAGGAAGGCGATGCGTGTTGGTGACGGGCCACGGACGTCTGGGATGCGGGAGTTTAGACGTCACCACCGGTGCCATGATGTATTGGCTGCGGTCTGCCTGCACGATAGTGGCAGTGGCCAGTGATGTGTACGTCGTCCGCTGTCGTTTCGTTGCCTTGATCATGTCTGCTGCAGATTGCTGTTGTGTTCTCGAGTGGTCTTCCGGTCACGCTCTTGTTCGTGTGTGGTTCTGGCCGTCGGATTTCTCAGGTACGTGTATTGTCGAGTCGAGAGGTGGCTGGAAATGGAAGAAAGATGAGTGTGAAGAACGGGAATGAGGACGAAAGGTGCTGTTGTCCTCAGGTGTCATAGCGGAGCAGATGTTTCACTTGACCCATGGATGACTTGTAGTCTTGCAAACACATGTCTACATACTGTGCCGCTTGCAACGACGTGCCTAGTCCGTGCACGGCTTGCCAACGCTAAGCTGCCTCCAAGGAGTGAAGGTTCACTCCGATCAAATACCCTGCCAACGTCCCCTCGCCAGCTTGCATTCTCTCAGCTTGTGCAGTTTGCTTCAAGCAGGCACTGCTTCCTGCGCTCGGTGTCTCGCTGCGTTCTTCACGCCCTTCGTCACCCAATGCTCCAGCTTCTCCGTGATCGCCTGTAAGACACCAGCATGCATACACCTCATTCCCTCTGCTCCACCCTGATCAGTCGTCCTGGACCACATGTGCTGATTCTCCAAGTCCGAACGAGGCCCGAACTGGATCACACAGTCCACCGGCACGCTCCCGATGATCTCATGCACTACTTGGTCCCAGTGGGTATCATTGTCTTCGTGGTAATTGCTGTCTTTCCTCTGGTAGCCACAGACTGTGAGCTTCTTCAGCCCTGTCATGCTACGCAGTGAGTACCAATGGTAGGTATTCATCGTCTGCCTGAAGTAGATGTTGAGCACCAGGGACTCTAGCTTCGGAAGGACATGTTGAGGCAGCACTCTTGGGTGAAATAGGTACCAGCCAACGTAACCGACCACAGCATCAACGATGAAGGTGTTCTCGTAGATGAGGTCTTTCGCTTCGTGTCTGATCTGCTTGCACACAGCCAGGAGCTGTGGCTCAGGCGAGGGAGAGACGCCAAACGGCATGTGATGAGAGCACGCGAGCAACCTCACGGTGCCCGGCACCATGACTTCGCGGTAGATCCAGCTTCTCAGCTCCGGCGGCAGGTCAAGGAAGCGGAAGGGCTCTTCTGGGATGGCGGTTTTGCTTTGTGTCACTTCCAACGCCGTCTCTACCGCAGGCACGTAGCTTTTGCGTGCCAGGACGTCGAATAGCTCGTCCACGAAGGCCTCCGTGTCATCGAGAAGGCACCTGTCCAGCTCCCGGTTGCATCTCGCTTTCACAACCGAACATGGCTCACCGCCTCTCAGAAGCTCCAGTACCAGTGCACTAACTCCTTGGACATCCGCGTTCGTAAGTACCTTGATCTTTCCGGTAACCCACGGCAATAGTGATTGCAAGTCGTCTTCAGTGAGATACGCTGTTGCGTTGAACCACCACTTAGCTGGGAGCTCAGGCTTCTTGTCGCAACATGGGCGGTGCTCTGCCTCCGGATCCAACGTTCCGTAGATGAAGGTGCCCGTCTTCTGCATCTCGGCGTAGCGGGCATCGTACTCTGGCTTGGGTTGGAAGAAGGAGATAGCTGTGTCAGACGCCTGAGTACCTTCAGCTTCATCGTCGGCTGGTACTCCATCCCGGGAGCCCGTTGACTGTCCCTCAGCACCGTCTTCGGACTCGCCATCACCGTTGGTGCCGTCGTCAAGCAAGCCGCGCACCCTCTCCTGCTCGTCCATCAGCCAGTCCACGAATTCGACAAGTTTCTCGTCCTCGTTGGGCAGACAGATCTCTTCCTCTTCTCGCAGAGTCTCAAGCACGGACTCCTTCGTGTCGCAAGTCGTCGCTACAAGAACGACCACCCTTGCGCAATGATTCCTGAGACCGCCCACCGCGTAGTTTGTGGCCCATCCAAACTCAACGAGCTTCTGGTGTACCGGCGTGAGTAGTTGCTCACGCAGTGCTTCCTGCACACGTTCGTTCGCCGTCACCCCACTGCCTCCCGCAGCCGGAGATGGCTTTGTCTCCACCTTCGTAGTCGCCACAGTCTTAGATGCTGCTTCGAAGATGAAGCGCAAGAACTTCAACGTGCTTGGATGATCCTTGCCCACCACCGCCAGCTCTTCCTGCAAGCTCTTCAGCGCACCAGCTCCGTCTGCATCCTCGCACTCCGCCAAGTATCTCTTCAGCAGTGAATCCGCGCCGGTTTCTACAGCGCCAAAAAGCGCAGGTCTGCCAAGCGCCGCACGACCGAATGCTCTGCCAAGCACTTCGTCCTCGCCCAATTTGTCGTCTGCTGGAGCGGCGCATGTTAACGCTGCGGATGGCTCGCTGTATTGATTGGGCAGCGCCTTTCCGGCCAAGCCAGGCGTAGACGTAGACCACGGCGATGCTGGTCCTCCGAATGAGGAGGCTGTGCCGAAGGAAGTGCTCACGCCGAAAGAAGGTGCTTTGCCAAAGGGAGTAGGACTGCTGGAAGATGATGCCGAGCCAAAGGTGGCGAAAGAACCAGCTGTCATGTGCTGAGGCGGTGAAGTGCCGGCGTGCTGTCCCGAACCCGCAGTCGTACGGAATGGACTGTCCGCTGCCGGAAGGGCAGGCATCTTGCCGGTGAACTCGAAAGGCATGTTGTAGGTCGTGTGCGGATGTATGCCTTTGTGCGAGTATGCTGTCCGAGCGAAGATGTACAAGAGAGGGAAGCGGAAGAGCTTGTAAGCGGAGAAAAAGACCGCGGGATTTGCCCCGCGTTAGCGCGGTTTGCGTTGCCAAGCAACCGCGAGTGAATGTTGATTGGCACCAGTCACACACCGTACAGGACTTTGCGACGTAGGTGATTCACAAGCCAATAGCGCTGCAACACTCACACGTCGCGATCTCCTTCCGTTGCCGTTCACATGGTGTGTGGCCTCATGTCCATCAAGAAGGGCTAGCGGCCGGTCGTGGAGCTGCGCGCTTGCATCGTTCTCCGTCTGAGCGTACCGATTCCAGCTACTGCGCCTGCGTACGTCACCTGGAAGCTGTAAGCCGGTCCGGAGATAGCAATAAGTCTTCCCAATGTCGGTATGAGAAGCAGCATCTGCAATGTGATCCTGCCGGCCATTACCACAGCTCTTCATGCATATATGGACCAGGGATGGCAAAGCGCTGCCCGCCAGCCCACACCAAGCATCTTGAGTACCATTGTTTGTTGGCGTTGCACTCCTGTGCCGCTCTCCGTTCGAGCGCAAGGCCTTCGGCTACTGGGGCCGCATATGTTGTCCCAGAGCTGTGGGCCAGTCCAGAGATAGTACTGAGCGTGCCGAAAATGGTTACCAAATGCATTCCCTAGTATTCCGGATCCAGTATCTGCCAATAAGATCGCGTCGGCGAATACAGCAGCTCCTCCGCAGCATCTGAGACACAGATGGCAGATCGCGGCTGCCCAGTCTGGCCACAGCATCGCAGGCATGATCATGCGCTTCAAGGGATTTGGTGGCGTATACATGACCCTTTCGACTGCTCTACGATCGTTGAATGATATCAGTGGTTGGCTCTGATCTCTGCTTTGATTCAGTACGGCTCGAAAGCTGGTAGCGATTACGTGCGCTGAACAATCTCTTGTTTCACCAGAGAGTCATCCGGAACGAAGACAATGAAGCCGTGTAGGCCAGCCTGCACCAAGATTTCCAGGCGTAACCGTTCGCTCTCGGTGTCCGGCAGCGTTTATGTGACCTGTTCTTTGCGCTACGATTGCGAGATGGTGTCAGTAGTCGGCCTTGATCCCTGTGTTGATCCAGTACGGGCTCGAAGGCTGGTAGCGACTACGTGCGCGGATCAATCACCTTCTTCTTGGGGATGGGTTCAAAAATACAACTTAGCATACTTTTTTCACGCTATAAGCACCCAGCTGCGCTCTCCTCTTCTCACCACCGCACTTGCTTTTCGCAGACCGTTCTTGCGTCTCGTTTGTCTCGCCGTACCGTCTCATCTACCACCCCAAATCTGCATGCATGGTCACCATGCCCACATCGATGTCCTCCAGCGCATCCGTCATCTACGTAAGAAGGTACCTTTTTGACACCCCACCAGCCATATATTGATGCTCCACGCCATGTAAAAGCTCACCTGCTCTTGGCTGTACCTGACCGGCGGGCGTGCTATGCAGTAATCCCGGAACTTCTTGATTTCGTCCGGAAACACACCAGACTCTTTGCACGGCAACAGCGCGTCGGCAAGGTACTGCAGGTCTGCGAGGGTGGTACCACTGGCGTACAACTCGTCACGCTTCTTCTCGACGGCGAGCCGTATCGTCTGGGAGACGAGCGGTCGGAAAGCTGGAAGTGGTGCGGCGAAGGTGTAGAGAGTGGAAGGGGGTTGCGAGGATGGCTTGGCGGTCTTGACTTTCTTCGCCTTCGATTCCGGCTCAGGCTCACGAGCGCGCTTCTTGCTGGTCGGCTTCGTGCTGGTCGGCTTGGAGACGGAAGAGGCGGTGAATGGCAGTGGGTCAACAGTAGCAGCAGCGGAGGTCAGCAAAGTCTCCTGGTCCGACTCTTGCTCCGACTCTGGGCCATTGTCCTCATGTGTAGTGACAGTGGATCTGCCGACTGCACCTGCCTTCATCTTCTTCTTCATCACCACTTTCTTCTTCACGGGTAAGACTTCCATCTTGGCCGTGTAGAGCTGCGCCTTCCGCTTGATGTTGTTCGCAGTGCCTTCTGTAACTCCATACTGCCTGCCTATCTCTTCGTCCTTGAGGCCGTCTGATGCGCTCTGGAACCCCATGTACCAGTCGAGATCCAGCACGTGGTTGTGCTCCTTGAGGTCTTGCAGGGTCGGGTCAGTTGGGAGAGGTTCTGGCAACGAGTGTTAGACACTTGGAGAATGTTTTCGCGGAAGCAATCCGCAGACATACCAGATGGTGAGCGCACTGGTAAGTAAGGTCTTCCCTACTAACGGACGCCATATGTCCGGTCTCTTTGGGAACCTTGCTTTCAGGTTGTTACCACGGCGATTGTAGTAGTCCACACCGTACGACTCCAATTCCTTCCCCTCCGCAGCTGCCTGGCGGTCGACGGCATTGGGGATGTTTCTAGCGATGGTGTTGAGTTCGAATTGTTTTCTTGAGTTGTCATTAGCCTGCTCACGAAGCTCCTCGTTGGTGTACTCGAGCGCGGCGATGAGGAGGTCCTTGCCCTTCAGAGCTGTCGTCGACTTCTCGTACAGCTTCTTCGCAGCAGACCAGCCATCGGCGCTGCTGCTCTGCTCTGCCTCTGTCGCCATCGTTGTGTTTGCTGCCTGTAGTTTTCGACCTTTGTTTCCGAAGAAGCGATGCTGGCAGAAATTGGAGCGAGATTTTGCGGCGGTGGAAGCGCTTATGGAATCCAAGCCAGTCGGCCGCTTTTCTCCGCCTCTCCGCCGACGAGCCTCGAGCCTTATGAGCCTGAGATACTCAGGATAATGGTCACAGATGCTTAGTAGGACTAGTAAGAAGCCCAAGAGTATGCTGAAATAGAAAGGACCATATCAAGGTCCAAGATAGCGATCCCCCAGGCTGGAGGGCGAGCCTGTGCCGTCTTCTGTGTGCGCGAAGGGCCACGAGAGACCACTGGAATACCAGGAACCCGGACGATGGACGGCTAAAGAGCTGGAGAACGGAGTATGATTACGGTAGGGTTGTCCTGTCCAGCAGAAGGAGATACCAACTGTGAGATATCAATTGCCGTCCACAAGACTCAGCCACCACAACCAAGAGTTGTTCAATGAACGGTATTATGAGCTCAAAGGTATGAGACTTCGTGATATAGCCCTCTTTGCCCAGTAAAAGAAGCACTGCCCGGCAGGAAGAGATACCGGGATGTCAAGGCCAAGCTACCGTTCACGAGGCAGAACAGCCATGACCAAGAGGATACAACCTGTACAGACCTCAAGAGCCGTGGGTACTCCTACCCAGAATCCAGACAATGGGCCAGTATTGAATGCTGGAGCCGGAGCCATACGAAAGACCGTCTGAGGATACTATGAGGCCAGACGAACTGTTTCCTAGCTGAAGAAGCAGCTGTAGCATGGCCATCCTAATGTTCGGTGGCATACGCTCAATAGGCAGGCAGTCATGACTGGTATCAGTCCAGAATAGCCCTCGCAAGACCTGTAGGGATACAGCTAGACGTCCAGAGTTCACGAAGGAGCGGTAGAAGATGGCCAGGCCACATGAAAGGAATCGTCCAAAGCTACCGTTAGGCCAGACGGGTTGGATACCGAGTCACGAGGTAGCTGAAGCACAGCCGTGCTGATGCTCGGTGGCGTACGCTCCATGGCCAGGCAGTGATGCCTACTACCAGTCCTGTAACAGCCCTCGCCACACCAACAGGTGTAGAGCCTGACGTCCATAGTCCATGGAGGTAGCAGCAAAAGGCGGCCGGACCAGGTACCTTAAAGCTCTCGGACTAGTATGACCTCGACATCTTGCAGGAGACTTCGCATGACAGTTCAGCCCGGAGAAAGGTATACATTCTTTCTGCCGTATATGATACAAAGATCTAACGGACTTGCCCAGGACACGTACTGTGCATTGTCTGAAGAACGAGACACGATACTTACACGGCTGCCAATCTTCTATCAAGAGCGCTCGAGTCAAAAAGCTTTGCTTCTGCCACCCAGACACAGAATGGGCAATGAGAGGGCTCGGGCTTCTCGGCAGGAGCTGTGCAGCGCCTCCAATGCTTCGCAGATTTGGCAGACTTCGGCAGTCCGAGTATTAGACAGTGCGCGGTCGACGATGATGATGGCCATCTTTCGGTCATCTTCGTGCTCTCGGAGTATTTGGCAGCATAACACCAGGCAAGCAGGAGGGGCCGGAGGCGTGCTTCAACCGGGGCTGTCGTGGGAGGGAAGTTGGCTTGGCAGTCCGAATACTCGGCTACGGTGTTCACGGGACTCCGCCCAAGCCCCAAGGCACGATGTGGCCATCGTGCGCTTGAGAACCTTTTGAGTACCTTAGAAGACTTCTACTCAAGCCGGTTGACAAAGTCATCCTCGAGGTAGCAACTAGCAAGCGATCGCGATGTTTCCGAGCGATCTCGCGACGTGGCAACCATGGGCAGGCGCGGGAATAGCAGAAGAGGGTTCGCGTTCGGCTACCGCTAATCAGTGAACGCGGGTAGAGTCTCGATGCACTTCCAAGCCAGGCGGAGTCCTCGACCCAGTGTTCGCGGCGTGAGAAAGGGTTATCGCAAGTCGCGGGAACGGCTGAGTGCTCGTGGGTCCTTCATCGTGCATGATGGCCTCGGGCTCTCTGTGAAGAGTCACCAGCGCTGTCACACCACCGAGTCTTCCTCCTGGCATGTAGCTGCTACTTGTGCCCCTTCATGCGGTGCGCATGAAGCCAAACGCTTCGCAGGCCGCCACGTGTAGGCGCTTGCTACTAGGGCCGGAGGGCACCCGGAAGGTAGAGGGACAAGTTGATCCAGCGAGGGCGGCACTGGTACATGGATGTGTATAATCAAGTAGATAGTGGGTTCAGATCAGTGAAGTCGAAAGAGACGAGGATGTTGTGAAGCGTGGTGTGAAGAGTTGAAGTCACAAGAGGCAAAAGCCGACCGAATTCCGGCGCTGAAAGCCCGTTAACCCAGTTACCCAATATAGCCTAAGCCGATCAATTGTCTGCAGTAAGGCGCAAATAGACTCTGCCGATTCGACGACTCTGCCAGACATCGGTGCCCTGCAGCGGTAAGTGGCTTGTGCTGCCGGCCGGACCTTGGGACTTGATCACTTCTATGAGCTTCGAGTGACCAAGGCGGCGTGACGACGACCATTACTCAGCCTGCCTTGCCTTCACCCGATCATTATAACACTCTTCTCGAACAACCTGAGAAACACATCCGCAGTCCTACTAAAGTCTCCAAATCTATACAGCAATATACCTACCACAGCTGCAGCTTGAAACCCACCGTCCTCTGACCATCTCCGGCCGCTTATCTACGACCACCGATTCACCTACGGCCGCCACACAAGCTCACACGACCAACTCGAAGCAGGCAGCAACATACTCTACAACTCAGCAACCGATCAGCTACCAACAAGCGTCAAAATGCGATCCAACAGCATCTCCAGCATGTCCTCCATCAGCTCCCGCGCCTCGTCAGCAGAAGCCGAGGAGACGATGCAGATCTTCGTCAAGAACGTCGCCGGCGACAGTAAGCATACTCCCGGCAATCCATCCCAGATCGCAGGTACTAATTGTGATACAGCCATCCCCCTCACCATCCCCCAATCAACTACAGTAGGCACCCTCCGCTCCCTCCTCGCCCTCCGCACCAACCTCCCCGAAACCGACCTCCGCCTCGTCTACGCCGGCAAACACCTCCAGCCCTCGGAACCCCTCACATCCTACAACATCGCGCGAGAAAGCACGCTCCACCTCGCCCTCCCCATCCGCGGCGGCGCACCCAAGAAGATCCGCTGCGGCGCCAAGGACTGCAAAGACGCGGCGCAGCGGATCGTAGGCGATTGCGGCTTCTGCCAGGGTCACTTCTGCGGGAAGCACAGGATGCTGGAGTCGCACGATTGTCCGGGGTTGGAGGACTGCAAGCAGGCGGATAAGGATCGGAATAAGGAGAAGCTTGAGAGTGAGCGGACGGTGGCTATTAAGGGTATCTAAATGCGGAAGCGGCGTAGTGAGGATCGATCAAGATACGATGGGATGCGCCTGGAGTGTTCATTCAGCGGGATGAGGCGCTCGGCGGATGGTTATAGGCGGCATATATGGGTTTCTAAGCGATGGCGTAATGACGGCAGTCGTTTTTGCTAATAGCTTCAATGAGGAGTGTTCAACATTGAATATACTCACAACTATTAGTGACTACCTTTTCATTGCCGTTTTCGGTTAAGCTGTTGCAATCACTTTAACGAGGCGCGCGTCAAGCGTGGGCTTCCGACGTGAGGTCGCGAAGTGAGGTCTGACTTCAATCGCTCAACCTCACTTCACGACGACCACCTCACAATGGCTTCGCGACTTCTTCCCTTCCTATTGTCAGCCTTTCTATATCTTCTTCTACATAACTGCATAACAAGCACTACCACAACAGCTCATTCGAACAACGTATATCAACCACCGTCACAAGACACCAAAAACCGCAGAACAAATCAACATCAGTATACACAATGAACTCGCCACTCACAAACGACCAACGACCCGACGTCCACGACGCAACTCCAGTGCTCGCAGATGAGTTTCAGCTCACCGACACCCACTCCGCACCTCCAGACCTCGAAGCCAGCCTTCAGCTCACCGACGAGCAGATCGCTGAGCAGGCGATCGCTGCGTTTCAGGCGCTCAGTCCCGAGCAGCAGGTCGCTGAGGTACTCGAGCTCTGCGCCGCCATCTGCGCCAATTGCGAGAAGTTGGGCGATAGCCTCGACGAGCGCCAATTACCATACGATCACATCAAGGCCTCCAAGCTGCGACAGAATGCGCAGATGATGAGAGGGATGGTTGCGGACATCGTGCGTCCTGATGATGAAATGGAGGATGATGAGGAGATGAGTGAGGGAGGGACTGAGGTGGTTGGTGGGGTTGATTGGTATGGTATTGCTGAGGGTATTAAGGGTAAGTGTTCAGGTTGTTGTGTGTGGCTTTGAAGGGACAGTGAGTTGACAGCAGTGACAGCGGATTCGGGTACGGAGAGTGATAAGTGGACGTGGCTCACGAAAGGTAAGCGCGTAGCGTGTAGCGATGGATGTCTCATTGAAGATGTGTGACTGACGAGACTCCAGAGGGCGACATCGAAGAGCTGTCGAATATCGTCGCCATCAAGAAAGAAGACATGCAACAACGCTTCGACAGCTTGGAGCCAGAGCCGGAGGGCAGACGCGTGAACACACAAGACATAGCTCTAGTAAGTCGTTTAGCGCTTGCGCACCTTTTGCTTTGCAGTTCAAGCGTGTACGTGGGTCGAGCGAAGGAGGTTGAGATCTTTGCGATCGATTTGTGCGGTGAGGAGGCGTGGAGGACTATGTTGAATGCCCAGGAGCAGCGTGGCGAGCGGGAGGTCCGGTTGGACGTCGAGGCGAGTGTGGAACGCGCTGAGTTTCTTTTGAGCGATGCGGTGACGATTGTGGCGGGTTTTATGCTGAGAAAGGTGCTGAGCTGAGTGGGATCATGCAGTGATGGGTGTGGGAGGTTGGTGGGGGCGCATCGTGGTGGTGTGGTGCAGTGACGCGAGTG
>JAKLLW010001764.1:0-11918 GCA_022814695.1 Neocatenulostroma microsporum
TAGTAGATCCTACCTTAAACTTCGGCCCTACTATATAACGTAGTAGTTCCTTCTTTATAGATTAATTAGTTATAAGTAGGCGTACCTAGCTACTCTCGCTCTATTAACGCTTATTTATAAGGGCGTTAATCTCCGCTATAGGTAGTACTACTAGCTTCGATAGTATACTACTACTATTTATAGCGGTATTAGTACCGTATATATTAATACTAACTCTAGCGATCTCGCTTTATAGCTACTCTTAATCCTATCTATCGAGGTAGACCTCCTTCGCTTTAGCCTTAAAGGGATTCTAAGATAGGTTCTCCTCTATATATATTACTATAGCGTTTATCGGTACTAGAGGCTTACGCTAGCTCGGCCGAGTAATCGGTAGACGGCTATACTTCTCTCTCTAGTTATTTACTATCTTCTCCTACTAATTAGAAGGAAGTAGCCTATTAAGGTTATAGTAGCGAGAACTCGTATATCCCTAGTTACTATAGCGGAAGTATATAGATTCCTTAATCCTCTAAGATATCGTAGTAGTACTACCCGCTAATAGGTTAGCTAGTATCGTATTCGAGGTTTCGCTATCTAGCTTCCTATCGAAGGTATTACTAGTCGCCGTCTAGTTACTACGGTTCTACGCGTTACTCGACTTAGCTAGTAGCTACCTATTCGAGATATTACGTCCTAACTATCCCGTTCTAGTATTGTTACTAGAGCTACCTACTCTATTAACGCTAAATACCTTACTAAGTAATTAGAACATTACTCGATTAGCTAGATCTAGCTTCTCTAGATTCTCGTCCTTCTAGGAGTAGTTACTATTTTAAGCGCTCTATAAGAATATTCTCTTAGTATTCTTAATAGCTTCTACAACTTCCTCGAACGGTAGTATCTCGTAAGCGATAACTACTACTACTATCGTATACGTATTATTACGTACTAGGCCCTATATTATCTACTTAGAAATAAACGAGTCTATCTCTAGTATTATTCGTAGAATATTACGTACCTCCTCGACGTATTTATAGATCGTCTTTAAGCCTTACTATAGCTATTATAGCTACTATATCGCCTCGCGCTAGTTGTTACGCTTATCGACTATTAGGAAACGTACCTTTAGTATATAAGATAGAGCGGTAGGGTCGTAAGCGACGCTATTATCGAGGTCTTCGATAAATAGTCTCGTATCTCTATTTATATAACTATAGATATACTAGGCGAATACCTCCTACTCTAAGTATCTAGCCGGGATAGTCGCTTAGCTACTCGACTATATTATCTAGTATAAGCGAAGGAATCGGTCGGCGTTCTCGCCTTTCGCGCCTAAGAACTTAGGCTAACGAAATATATTCGACTATAGCGCTATCGTAGTAGTCTAAGGTACTACTATTCGTAAGAGCTATAGGATAGCGTTACGGTTCTAGTTTGTATTCTAGGAGATATACCTACTTCTATACTAATAGCTAGAGTTAGTCTAGTATCTAGAGTAGTTACGGTAGTTAGGTCTAAGCTAGATATCCTTAGCTAACTAATCTAGCTAGTAAGATAACTTCCTACTCGTAGTTATACCTACCGCTATAAATACGCTACCTTCAAATTATAGTAAGAGAGGTACTCCGTTACTAAACTATCCGCGTATCTATAGTAGTAAAGATAATAGTCTAGCCGTAGAGTAGAGGGTAGCGTATACTAACTTCTTAGACTTAGAAGGCGAATTCTCTAGTACTTTTATAGCTCTATTATCCCGAGTCTATAACTATAAACTCTTAAGAAGTAAATAGTCCTTAGGTAGTTATACGATAAAGGGGCTACTAGATCTAGATCTATTACTAGATATAGTTAAGATAAATTACGGTTCTAAAGGAGTAGTTTCTATAGTAATAGTATATAGCTTCTAAATAAAGCTAGAAGAGTAGTAATTATAGACTTATAATCGTAGGTAAGTACCTACTACTAAATCTCGGGGAAGGTAGTATAAGTAAATAGAGAGTTGTAGTAGTACTAAAGGTAGTAGTAGGCCGTTAATAGCGTTAACTTATATTGTCTTATAGAAATAGAAATACTAGAATCCTAATAGTAGTCTAGGGCTATAGCTATAGTTAAATCGCTAAGTAGTATTATCCTCGCTAGCCTATTATACTAGAGTAGGGGATCTACGGCACGTCGACTCGAAGCTAGCTAACCGGTCTAGAGAGTAACGAATATACGTAGCTAGAAGAGGTATAGTAACGAGTTTGTTAAGAAAGATACGGATCGACCTCTAATTAAGTAGTGTTAAGACAGATAGTATAGAAACTAACTAACTAGCTCGAGAACCTTATAGGCAAGCCCCTCCACTAGCGCGAACGCTCAGCCACAAGCGTGGAATGACGTTGCGGGCTACTAAAACTTGGCAGGTCCATCCCACGGAGACCACGTCTACTGTTTGTCACGTTTGCTGAAACTGATACACAAAGCACCTGCCTTCACCTCCTCTCACGAAACACATTGGCCTGTTCTCTTAGGCCTCTTGGAACAAACCCGGACTACGCCACACCTCACGTTTGCTCCTCCGCATTCCTCACCATCGACACCTCGAGTCCCAGGGACCGGAAACGGCAGGTACCTAATCAGCCACCATGACGCTCTACCTCTCCCTCGTAAGTCCCTAACACTTCCAAACAGCTTGACAACAACATACACCGCTCCCATCATACCCACCGCCATCACCCGTCGCGACAGGAAAGGCAAACAGAAAGACAGCAGCAACCGCAAACATGCCAACACTAATGTACACTTCGGTGCGCAACACGTACCATGGCGGGATTGGACATGTAACTGACTGTGACGGACAATAGTGCTTCGCACTCATGTGCTTTGAGTGCGTGCTCTTCAGCATCCTCGTCGTCCCCTTGCCATTCGGCATGAAGCGCCGTATCTTCACCTTCATCTCCCGCAGTCCACTGGTCGCCAAGCTGCAACATGGTCTGAAAGTAAGCATACAAATGGTGGCGCCGCCGACACGGACCGGAGTGGGATACTAACATGTGGCAGATTACATTTGTGTTCATCCTCCTCCTCTTCGTCGACAGCATCAACCGCGTCTGGCGCGTCTACACCGAAAAGGAACAGGCCAAGCAAATGGGTGGAGCTGCTCTGTGAGTTGGGACCACGGCTCGTTCCTTCCTTCATTGCGAATACTAACGAACATGTGACCATAGCGCTGCAGCAGGTAGCGACCGTAGCGAGGTCCAAGCCCGCAAGTTCTACTCCGAGCGCAACATGTACCTTACCGGCATCACCCTCTTCATGTCTTTCATCCTCAACAACACCTACGTCCAGATCCTCAACACACTGCGCTTGGAGGCGGAAGTCAAGCGTCTCAATGGCGAGTCCGACAACGGCGCTGCGGACTTGGCTCAGGCGGGCGACATGGGCGAGATTGGCGGATTGAGGGAGGAGATCAAGAAGTTGAACCGCGATATCGATGTGCTCAAGGAGCAGAGCGACGGGCTGAGCAAGGAGTACCTTGAGAGGCTGGGCAACAACTTCCATGTCAGCGATGGAACGCCGAAGAAGGATCTCTAGGCGCTCTTTCGCATGCTACGATAGCGGATGTGCCTTGCCCAGATGATGCAAAGGAAACGGGCGAGTGAGAAGAGATATGGCGTTCTGCCAGGCAAAGAGCGTCGGCGACGACAGGAGTTGCGAGCCAAAGACCAAGATAAGCAGGCAGAGGAGGACTGGAGATGTATCTTGGCACTAAAAGGAGCTTTTGTGTATTCTAGTTGCTCCCACCGGTACTAACGACTTGCAACTTCCTGATACCCTTGCTACGCCTTTCTCGGCATAAGCTGTATGCGGCCAGGGATCGCAGCATGTGATGTCACACCTCCGTAGGTGACATTGTGAGCTCACTCTACCTCATCGATACGCCATTGCTGTATCCAAAGCACACAAACCGGAGCACCCTCCATCATACAATCCCTCGCACATCCGATTTGGAAGAGGCCGTCGATGTCAGTCCTCTCCTATTGGGTGGCGAAGCTGACGTCTGAAGATATCTTCGAGCCGTACCAACCAAGACGGCTCGGTGCCAAGTTCAGGCTCCCTGCTGACAACCTTGTAGCAATCGCAAGACTCCACAGGAGGCTCCTCCATCCCATCAGCATGCAACTTCCTTTTGGCAACCCACACCTTTCCAGCAATGACCGTACTTCGACTGCATCATTCCATGTCGTAGCTGCTGCTCTGAGTCGCTCTGCCATTGTTGCTATCGATGCGCCAGCGCTGTATCCTAGCGCTTTGGAACCGTCTCCAGGATGCGACCACCAGATGTGGTCCGACAGGCTTGTACTCTGCTCACAAGATACTGTATTGCCATGTTAGCGCTCATGATGAGCTATTGGTCGCCAGTAACAGGCATCGCCACTGGTTGATACGCAAGTTGTTCCGCTCCGGGGCGATGCAGCGCTCTCGAATGCATGAGTGATATCATGGCCCTTTTGCGTGCTAGTAGCCAGAGCTGAGTTCGACCTGACGACATGCTCAAACCAGCAAAACCGCTCGCGTGCCAGGATCTTGGAAGACCTACGGTGCATGGCTCCGGCTGCACCTGGAGAAGACCAACAGAGCAGTAGTACACTTGGGCTCTGTTCGCTCGCTGATCGTAGGCTGTGCTTGAGCCGCAGAAAGGTGGATAGGAGGTATTGCGTCCTGTCGTCAACGCCTCTCTCAGCAACCACGGACCTCCACTCGCGTCATGTGATCGTCATACTTGATGCAAGCTCAACTTCACCTACTAGGTGTTGTCAATACGCCGTTGATCTTCCATGCAGGTTGGCACTACGGAGCCGTCTCCAGCTTCCAAATGCTCCTATGAGACGCCGTTTCCTGGCGGAATTTGGGATCGTGGAACAATTCCAGGCGCTGGTTGCAATCAATGAACGAGAATATCGCAATTGTAGGACCTCTGTGGGTCGCTACATGAGCGCTGTCAAACCCACTGGCTTGTGGTCAACTTCTTGCTTCTGCACTCTGACTGTGATCCCCATCTAGCAGCGAAGAAACCTACACGTTGCCAAGTGCTTCGGAGATTTTCTGGCTCTGTTCGTGCCGCAGCCCTGGGCTCGCGCCGCAAGTGACTCCAGCCTTCGTACACCAATAAAGGCACGCCTTCGACAAGTCTGTACTGCACTGACGGACTACATAAGTCCACGGCGGCCATCAGTAAATATCGCTATGTACTGGAGGCTCGACAAGCTGGGAAGCCCTTTCATCAGATCTGCCAACTGGCGTGAGTGCTCCTGCCTACTCTGTGCTTCTGTCTAGCAATCTCGATGTAGCGCACTCGAATGGTGTTGCCAGTGCTGCCTTGGCACCCTTGGATGATCGTTACGCCAAGTACCAAGGCAACGGAGGCGTCTCCGACTGCACCAGTCTTCCGCCAGGGTCTGCGAAGACATCACCACCCACCCAGGACTGATTCTAGATTGTTGTGTATAGCAAGAAGCCACAAGAACCATTATCCTCGTGTTCTCGTACGAGCGAAATGGATGTATTCACTGCAAAGCGCGCCTATCAAACTATCAGCCGCTGCTGACCCGTGTAGCCGGTTAGCCGACTTCGACCTCTTTACCGATCGACGATCCGCGAGTAGCTACCCGTGTTCCAGCAATATCAAAAGCGCAGCATATGCGTCAAACCGACGGGGTCTCGGTGCCTACCTCCTATGGGGGGTTTGTTGCACCTTCTTGCCGGCTTGCCTCCTCTCTTGTACTATTGCACATGGTATGGGGCGAAGGCATTCTGATGTCATGTTCTTGCATCATACTGGCTAGCCGCGTACGTGACTGGGCGCGGAAGTGCAGGTGAACACATGCTCCTGGAGCCAGAACCGACGGGGAGTCGGGGGCGGGGCCATGAGGCGGTGGTGTAGCACTGACAACATCTTTCTGCTCACAAGATACAAAGATGCTTCCTCCTCCTACCTTGTTGACGAACCCGACGGACGTACTTCTGAACTCACCACCTCAGACACATAACCATCACCATGGCATCGAGACCAGTCAACCTAGCAAAGCGCAGGAAGCTTGACCCATCAAGCACGAGTGATACTACCGTACGCATTTGAAGCTTATCTCCACGCGAACCACCGATCACTGACACAGCATACAGATCACCAACACCGACGAGGTCAACTCAAACTGCCCTCTCCTCCAGCTCCCCGCAGAGCTCAGGAACAACATCTACGAGTACGCATTACTCGAGCCCGACTCCAAAGTCGCCATCTTCCCTCCCCTGGCACCACCGGGTCTCCTGAGCACATGCCATCAAATCCGCCATGAAGCACTAGCCACTTGGTACGAGGGCAACACCTTCCTTGCCAAAGTCATGGACTACGACGCCTCATCAGCCATCGCCTTCTCGCGTCACGCCAAACGGGTCCTGGGCGTAGAACAGCCATTGCGGATTGAGTATTTGATCTACGGAAAGAACTGGGAGAATTTGATGACGTGGTGTCACGCTGTCTGGTCTGGTACCATCCCGGCACTGAAGCTTGACGAGGACATGGAGGGCGAGGAGGCGATCGTGGCTGCTGCGCATGATGTAGCACAGTTGCACCAGGGGAGGACGTGGGAGGAGTGCAAGCGGATGTTGAGGCCTATGGGGTTTGTGGTTGAGAGGTTAGTTGAGGATTGGGAGTGCTGAGCGGCTGTCTCCTTGCTTTCTTCACGAGTGTATGCATCATGAGGCCACGGTCAAGAACGTCGGTTCCGGGTTGTCGTATCTACATGGCTTCGAGACTCAATGATTCAAAATTATCGAGATGTGCGCTCATTCCCAGATCGTGAAATACAGAAATTCATTAATGATCGCTTAATACTGTTCAGCATCACAACCCGATTTAGTCGGAGAAGGGGCCATATGAAGGGCTCTGATCATGACGGGCTCTGATCCGGCAGGGCCATACTAGCATCTCCGCTCATGTCACGGCATACCGTACTATGTAAATATTGCAGGGATGGTCAATGTCGCAGACGTACCACTTCCGGGACCGCCTCATGCTATGGCTTGGTCTACTGGACTTCAACGAGGACACGCAGGGAAATCAGCTATGGGGGTATCACGGACTGTGGAATGACATCTTGATGAAGGGACACTCATGAAAACAAGGAAGATAGATCTTGTGAAGGGTCAATCGGAGAGGACCATGGCTTAACCCTCGACCATGGTACAGCATAATATACAAGGACACCATGCACCCTATCACCATCAAAGCCTGTTCCTCCTGCAGCGATTGCAAGCCTGAAGATGGCACTGCCGACACTCGAAGATGTACTCTCGCAAGAAGTGTGCACACTCTTCACAACGGTGACCACCCTTTACCCAGCGCCACTTATCGTGATTGCAATCATGATTCGTCCTGAGGTACTCAACTGCCGCGGCTATACGCATATCGCGTTGCTGAGTCGATGCTGATGCTGCTGGCGTAACAGTGGGCTCTGGAGCGGTCAATGAACCCGGGCCAAGGTTGCCACGTCTGATGCCGCTGCGCTCAGACATCGACGATGGCATCAGACTGCCGCCAGGACCCAAGCTAACGTTACTACCACTTGAACAACCAGGAGCGCCAAGGTCCTGAAATCTCATCAGGTCGCCCATGCCGACGACATTCCGGCTGCGATCGAGCGCAGGAGCCGGTACGTTGTCCTCCTCGTCTTGCCACCAATCTTGCTCCCACTCAGAGCAGTCAGAGAAGTCCGACTGCCATACTGAGGACTCTGGGCTGGCTGCTCTGCGTGCCATAGATCTGAGGCCGCGACCGACGACTGCCACAGTAGTCTCATCCGAGAACGCAGAGGCTCGGCGAGAGGCAGGCTGAGTATGCAGTCTTCGCTCCGGCTCGAACAGTCGACGATTGGGGTTGCGGTCGACGATCTGGGCGGCACGAGCGAGCAGGCGAGGCTCCTCCCACTGTGCACATTGGCAGGTCTTCCAGCGCAATCCACACACGTAGCAGAACTGGCCACCGCAACGGCAACTGTAAAGTGCGTCAGTACACCGAGCTGATACCTCCATCCGAAGAGATTACTCACGTCATGTGGTTGCAGCCCGTCTCCAGCTCGACAAAGCGCTTGCAGGCGTAGCACCTCTGCCATTGCTCGGTGTCGGCTATGCTGACCAGTTGCTGTAAGGCGCTGTCCTCTGGGCAGTCACCGCTGTGAGAAGGCCCCTTGCAAATGGCGCAGGTGGTCTTTTGGCATCGCGGGCAAGTGGCGACATCAGTGCTTGCGTCGACGGCGCTTTGTGGAATCCAGTTGCTGCACCGTGGATCATGGCAGTACACACGATTCTTCGTGCTGAGCTCGGCATACTTCGCCTCGAATTGCTTGGCGACATTTGGTGGAAGGAAGAAGCGGACCTGGTGAAGCTTGATCTCCGCGTTGTCGCAGCGAGGTGGGAACAGCGACTCGTCGGTCATGGAGAGCTCGAACAGCTGTGTGAGGCATGTGCGGCAGTACTCATGGTCGCATGGCACCCTCGCCACCTCATAGAAGTCCATGTCTTCGTTGCAGGCAACGCAATGACCACGTTTCGCTTTGTCATTAGCCCGACGCACAGCAGCCCATTCGGAGGACTCTGCAATGGTACCATCGTCAGAGTCAGAGTCGAAGGTGAGCGCCGGCGGAGTCGACGAGGACCCTGGCTCTCGCATGTACATGGCTGCAGCTTTGCTGAGGAACTCTGGATCTGCCCACATATCTGTCTCTTGTGGCAACTCCGTCCTGGTGATAGGGTCGACATCCAGTGGAGCCTCATTGTCCGCCTGCATGCTCCTTGCAAGCTGGCGATCTCTCACTATCTGATCTTCCAGCTCGTGAGCGCGCTGAATGACTGGACCGTCCCTGAGGATAGCCATCGTCATGCTTTGGGCGAATCTGCGGTCTTCAAGCATGGCATTCGCGTTGGTAAGGTCATCCCGATACATCTGCAGCGCCAACTCAGCGTCAGAGACGGTGCCTTCTCGCTGCTTGCCTTTGGCATTGGAGGCGAGCTCCTCGCTATCTTCGAGCTGCATTTGCAGGATGGCACCGAGCGTGAGCGGATCGATGTCCTGGAAGCAGCCCTGCCAGAACGCCATGGCTTGGAGTATCGTGGATCGAGGGACGTGGATCGAGGGACGTGGATCTGGGCTGACTATGACCGTGGACGTGCAAGTCGTGAAGCAGCGGAACCAGATGTTAGACCAACAGGAAGAGTGCGTTTGTGGAGGAGACAAGCTCGCTGTCGGAAGGCCAGAGCAGGGCCTGGAAGATTGATGCTGATCATCACTGTCGTTTGAATGTTGTGTCACGTGCCCCGGGATCTCACATCGCGGCGTTTCATACCACACTGCCGGGTTAGCACCAGCATACATGCTCTGTTCTGCTTCGACTTGGCTATGCTTTGAGGCCAGCTCACCAGCTTCGTGGCGCTATGTTGCTTTCCGCTCTGCATCCGTCCTGGTAGTTCGGAGAATCACTCTGTACCGTGAAGCAGTCCGTATGAGAAACCCCGATCGATCACATTCTCCAGCCATCATCTGCAGGTATCCGGCACCCCTGCAGTCGCCGGCTTTGGTGTCTTCCAGGATACGCTCAGCGACACGCATACCTGAATATCGCATTAGCATAGCCTGTTCGACCGTAGTCCCAGTACGCCCGGTTGCGCAGAGTCACGGAGCAGCAATGGCACTACCCGCCAGCAGTCCAGCAGCATGGCAAGATAGAGGGGAGGGGGAGAGGAAGAGCACGATGCCAGGAGCTGTCATGATGTCTTGGGTAGTTTGCATGCATGCATCTACACCAGCATGCCCAGGGCGGCGGAACTTTGCATTGCGGATACCTGGTCGAATGGACCAGCATAGCTCACCGCTCGCAGGCAAACGTCGTGTGTTCGCAAGGGAACATTGACCACGCAGCTACTGTGTTTCGAGCTGCGTTATCGAGCTACACCGATGGATGGCTCCCGAGCAACTCGTTCGGCTTCTTTGAAAACGCTTGGCATTCAGCTAGCGACTGTCTCTGTACATTCACGCGACATATCATCATAGTGCCCAATGCCATCTTAGTACCCAGACGCCAGACGCCTCGCTCAATATATCAGACCCAATCCAAGCCCAACAAAGCACGCGCTATGCATCCCATATGTGATCATCAAATCGTTTCATATCCTACAGATCTCCTTTTCCCAAGTTCTACCTCCCAAACCCAGGAAATACACTTCCAATGGCTTTTCGCCAACCAGGCCTATTGCGTGACTCAACCTCGTCGGGATCGCTCGGTGCTTGACGCCCAAGCATAGCGATCGCTCGCTGTCTTGCCCATTCCCTCCTGCCTGGCGTGGAAGGAGGTTGTACCCTCTGCGTCGGTAGTTGATCTGGCGATGTCGCTGAATTCGAGCGAACGAGAGCCGGACCCGGACGGGTGGGCGATGACAAATCGGTCATGGGTTGTGATGAAGGAGTGGGCGCACTCGATATCCGCCTCCCAGCCCTCAACTGTGAAAGTCCAGTGAATGTCCGCGTCCGTATCCGGCTGCCGATGGAGGGTATAGGCGGTACGCTAGCATCGCCCTCTGTCCTTGCAGCCTCTACTTCCGGTTCTGTTGGCCGTACCCGCCTCATCACGCGCTCTCGTCTCACCATTGCATTCGACACCTTTGCTGGGCAGTAGCCTTTGGGCAGAGCGGACTTCTTGCACATCGGACAGAGGCTGCTGTTGTCTCGTAAGAAAGTGTCGACACATTCCGGGTGGAAGATATGATGGCAAGGCAGCTCTCGGACAGTCGTGCCTTCTGTTTCAGGGCTCCCGGGTACGAAGTCGTCCAGGCAGATGGCGCAGGTTGGTTGCTGTAGTGGTGTAGGCCGGAAGCTCCCAGTCCGTATTGCTGGTGCTGGTCGTGTTGTTGGTAGAGGTGAAGAGGGTCGGCTACTGGCGGCTGATTCCAATTTGTCTGTGGTAGAGACATTCTTCGATGCAATCGGTGCGATTGGCGCTCCGGATCCGTATGTATACAGTGGCATCTTGTTAAGTAGCTCCTGTGGCACGGTGAGACGTTTGATACCAAGCGCCTCCAGATCGACTTCGCCATTTGCGACTCGGCGCCTGAGCGTTTGCCGTCTTCGGCTTTGCATCCAGTGCATCAAAAGCGACGTCAAAGCGATGACGGCTAGAAGGATACCTAATACCACGAGCAAGAACACCCAGAGACTTGGTAGACTGCTGCCGCTTCCAGCTGCGCATGGTCAGCATACTGCGCCGCACATTGGCATACCCTCCCGCGCCGCCCGACGCGGACATCGACGTAGACTCACCAGTATCGATATCAGCATACAACCTCACATAATCCCTCGGATCGATACCCTCCTCAAGCAGCGTACGCCCATACGGCACTTCCGTGATGTTCCCACTATACAGCGCACTCTGAGCCAACAACAACCTAGCAGCGT
Organism: Neocatenulostroma microsporum; assembly: GCA_022814695.1. Taxonomy (NCBI): domain Eukaryota; kingdom Fungi; phylum Ascomycota; class Dothideomycetes; order Mycosphaerellales; family Teratosphaeriaceae; genus Neocatenulostroma; species Neocatenulostroma microsporum. The sequence continues at coordinate 11,465 of JAKLLW010001764.1, forward strand.
CCCCAGGTATCGCGTACACCGGATAGTCGTTCTGCCTCTTCCAGCTTCCACCATCACCTAAGCCCCAAACATTGCTATTCACCTCCGGTGGCGTATTGCTACTGTTGTCATCCGGCAAGAAGAACAGCAGCCCTCGGATCGGGTCCCCTCGAGCAGATGCGAAGTACTCCTCTACACAATTCGGGCTCGTCCAAGGCGCAATGCCAATCAAATCATCATCCACATCCCGCAGGTTCTCCTGCCTCGTCACATTCGCAGGGACGTATTGTGCGCTCGCATTCTTACACGCCTCGCTCGTTAAATCCGGGACATACAGGAGGCCGTTGACATCGTTGCCGGACGATACGCCATTGGTGGATAATGTGCGCAAATTGAAGGACCATAGGTCACTGAAGGAGATATTGGAAGGTATGCGCTGGTAGGTCTCGGCTTGGGCGGGCGTGGTGGCGGACTC
>JAKLLW010001765.1:0-11916 GCA_022814695.1 Neocatenulostroma microsporum
AAGCCTTACGGCAGAAAGCACGGCAGAACCAGCATGAGACGCCTCGAAGTACACCTGCACCTTTCTTTTTGCCACAACGACGGCAAAGCCCCCCGATGAGTATACCTACGCCGGGCACAACGCACAGCGACTCTTCATCAGGCAGCGATACGATCGAGCTACCGATGCGAGACGGGACTTACTGGGACGACTATGAAGAAGGGCTTCCAGGAGTCGCAATGGGTGGCAGCCTCTCTCTGCTCGCCGACGCAAAGGGTCAACTATCACTACCTGGGTCGAACCTGATACCCTTTACCGACCTCGACATACCACTGAACTTCTCTATCAAGCCATGCGCAGACGACGTAGCAACGACGCACTTCTTCAACCAAATGACCGCCGACGGGCACTGGGATTGGCTGCGCGGCTACGCTCGAAAGTCACGCATGGATCCATGCCTCGATCTTGCCATTCGAGCTTGTGGTATGGCGGCGCTCGACAACGTCGAGCAAGTCTCCATTGGCAAAGACTACGCGCGATCGATGTACGTCGAGGCCCTCGGCCTCCTGAACTCAGCACTCCGGGACCCAGTCAGATGCAAGACGGACGAGAGTCTCATCGCCGTGGCCATGCTGGGCTACTACGAGAATCTCACCTGTGACAGCAAAGAAAGCATCCAGAGCTGGAAAGCTCATATCGCCGGTGCCACTCAGCTCCTTAAAATCCGCGGTAAAGGCCAGTTCCGTACCGCTACAGGCCGGATGCTGTTCCGCGAAACACGAGCCCAGATTCTCATCCATTGTATATGGGACGACCTGGAGCCTCCCACTTTCCTCTGGGACTGGGAGGGTGAGTTAGAAAGGCTGACTGTAGACGCCCCTCACGTCGCTAAGCCTGGAGATAAATTCATAAAGATCTGCTTCGACTTTGCACATATCCGCGCGCAGATCGAGAAACATACCATTTCCGACGAAGCCGCACTGGCACAATGCAACGAGATCGACCGCCGTATGATCCAATGGTCCATCGACGCCCTACGAGGCGACCAACGATGGCGATACACCGAGCAAGAAGTCCCTGACTCTCCGCACGTTTGGAACGGGATCGTACACAAGTACAACGGCCACCCTGCCCCGAGCGTCTGGAACACGTACCGGAGTATGCGGATTATGGTAACTCGATCGCAAGAACACCTCTGCCGGAGACTACCCTTCAACGACGCAGACAAGGCGGAGCAGAGTGCCTACTTCCGACGAGTAAGACGGCAAATGACCGACGAGATATGTGCGGGTGTACCGCCTTCTCTTGGTCACGGGCCAACAAAGGCGCCTAGCAGTGTCCTCATCTCAGCCTATGGCGCCATTTGGCCGCTGTTCTTTGCCGGTACCTGCGCGCTCGAAAGATTGGGATCGACGACTTGGGAGAGCTTCAGTGAACCCTTACGTACAGCTGCTGGTGGGCCCACCTCGGCGACGAGCTCGGCGGCGGCGGCACAAGCGGCTTGGATTGTGGGAAGACTGGAGTATATCTCCCGTGTGGTCGGTCTCCGATGGGCGACGGGTATCGCTGCGGTACTCAAGGGAGACTTCCGGATGCACAACGATCTGCTACCGGACCATCCATCGCCGAGATGGGTCAGGAGGTTGGAGGAAGCAAAGAGTCCGCGGCCAGGGACTGCTTCCGCGGCGAACATACCAAGGGCACATGTGGAGCAGGCGAAGGAGGCCTTTATGATTGGGAATGCGAGGGATCAGATGGAGTCAGAGCCGACGGTGAAAGCTGAGTGGCCGCATGACACAGACTGGGTGAAGAGTTCGCGACCGGAGCACCTGACCGAGATTTGCGCTGAGGCGGAGCGGCTGAGCAGGGAAGCATCGGAAGAAAGGCTGGGAAGCGATTCTGGATGGATTGGCCAGGAGATCTCGCGGAACGCTTCAGCAGGTGTGCATAAGCCTGCGCAGTTTCTGACCGAAGACAAAGACCATAACGCTGACGCACTGCGCGCGGGGCAGCTCGAGGATCAGATGTTCGATTCGCCTAGAGCTGGGCAATTCACACCCATTAACTTCGAGGACACGCTGAGAAGAGCAGATAGCTTCGAGGTTGCTGGTAGTGGGGAGCGATTTCCTGACTCTGTGCAGGCTTTGGGATACTCTTGCTGACGAGGAGGAGGGTCGAAGGGTCTCACTTTGGATACGCTGTGATGATGGTGTAGCGGGAGGGGTTTGCTGTAATACCGCTGCATGTCAGCTTTGATGCATTTGTTGTGCATGGTCAGCGTGCATTGTATAGAGCAGCTGGGGTACTTGACACAACCATACCTGACCTCACTTTTCCGATGCATGCTTCGCGCTGAGAAAAATAATGTCAGCTCGTGTACGAGTGGTGTAGAAATATGTGACAATACGTATCAAGCACGCAGGGGAGTATTTGTCAACTCCAGCGGCCAATCGCTGCAAACGTGCTGGATTCCAACAATGCCAACTCATCCCATACCGTGTCCTGCGACGCTTATAAAACTGCACTCGTACCTAGTCTCGTCGCTTTGAGTGTCAGTCGCGCTGAGCGACATACTGTCACCTCGCAGAGTAGTAGTGAGGTACCACATCCAGCGAGTGCCGAGTTGCCGTGAGAGCTCAAGTACTTCTCCAGAGGAGGCGGCCAGTCGCAGCAGATGTGCTCGTCCGCCACACCAGATGCTGCTGGACTTCGTTGTATTTGCGCAGGTTCGGAACAGTGGCACGGCTTCGTCCTCGAATCTCTCGCGAAGCTACAGCCGGATCTTGTCGAGTATATCCGCCATTTGACCATTGATCCCGAACAGTACCTCTCGAGCCTGCAGAATCGCCGTGCGTATTCCCCAAAGGTGTCTGGAAGTCGTCTGAAGTAGTCACGCTGTTCTTATAACCAACTCTGTGTGATGTCGTCGCCATCTCACAGCGGGTTTCTTTACCCAAACCCTAACCCTAGCAATGGCATCCTCTGTGGTTTCCACTTCCACTGGCCCCAATGATGTCCTCCCAGCAAGGGTAATGGCTTACATCTTGACAAGATTGAGAACTTCAATGTCGTGGTCGCTCGCCTTCATCTCATGAACTATCATGACTGGAAGCCATACCATCCGCCGGCAACCCAAACTCCACATCGGCGTTCTTCTTGCATTGCGCCAACAGCATAACCGTTCCTCTCTGTGCCTAAACGAGCTTCGACTAGCGACGCCTGGAGTCTCATATTAATGGTCTCATATTGATGGATGTTTAAGCGGTAGTGCTCAAGACTCACCCGAATGACCCGATCCTCTGGCCGCGGACCGTTTCTCAAACTCATGCCAACCGTTACGCTCCCGATCCTTGTCCTGGTCGACCGTATTGCACACCCGTTAGCATAACGTCTTGTCCGCCCAGTTGCCTTACCGTGACTTCGCGACCACGCAGACCAAAAGGCGCCAGTCCACACACGACGCGGGTAACGCGAGCGCAACGCCTCATGTTGTACACGCTGAGCAGGACGCCCGTAGTAGGATCTGTTTTGACCATACTACCGTATGTGCTTCATTGAAGTGTTCCGCATTGCTGCACCTGTTTCTCATAGTCTATGTATACACATCATCCCTTCATCTTCCCATTATACCGTCGTAAACCTCAAGTACGGCTTCACCTCCCTAACATTATCCTGTCCAAACTTCTTCTTTGCATCCTCCGTGCTCACGCTCGGCGGCACGATCACGTCGTCACCCACCTGCCAATCAATGGGCGTTGTCACTCCCTTCTTGTCTCCCGTCTGCAGGGCATCGATCACTCTCAGCACTTCACTCGTATTCCTGCCCACTGACGCCGGATACATCATCGTCAAGCGGATCTTTTTCGCCGGGTCGATTATGAAGACGGATCGAATGGTGAAAGCGATCCCGCCTTCTTTGGCAAGTTTATCAAGGTCGGGTTGCGAGATCATGTCGTATTTGAACGCAATCTGGCGGTCAGCGTCCGCGATGATGGGGAATTGGAGGTTTGTTTTGGAGACTTCGTTGATGTCGTCTATCCATTTGTCGTGCGAGCCTAGATCGTTTGCGCTCTTCGTACCATCATTAGCTTGCCGTTCCTCATGTACTGTCCGTGTCGATGTAGGGTACACTTACGAGCCCAATCATCTTAACACCCCTCCTCTCAAATTCATCCCTCATCTTCGCAAACGCTCCCAACTCGGTCGTGCATACTGGGGTGAAGTCCGCTGGGTGGGAGAAGAGGATGCCCCATTTGTCGCCCAGCCATGAGTGGAAGTCGATGTCGCCTTGGGTTGTCTTTGCCGTGAAGTTTGGTGCTTCGCTGCCAATGCGGAGGGAGGGTTGCTCGCCGCGGGAGGTTGCGAGGAAGCGGCGGAAGACTGGCGAGGCTTGTCGGGCTGTGAAGGAGCTGTGGGTGGTGGAGAGGCGGGAGGTGGTAGTTGCCGTGCGGAGGGCGATGCGTGCGAATGAGGCCATGGTCGATGCGAGTAGCTGGATCGTGGTTTGGGATGTGCAATGATGGGGTGAGAGATGTGAGAGGATGTTGGTATGCGAAGACTTGCCTTAACAATTTCTAAGCTGGAGCTTCAATATGGCGTCATCTGGTGTAGGAACGATCTCCGAGAGCTCGAAGACGAGCAACAATTACTGAACACTTCTACGAATATCCACACGGCTGCAGTCGACATACTCACTGCCCAATGCCGAGCAGTCGGCTTACTAAACGAGGCTGAGCTGAATTTCACTTCACTTCACTCTTTCACATGCTCCCCGACAGTCCTCAGGCACCACTAGACCCACCTCACCTCCGCTTCGCCGCAAACCGCGCTAGTGAGCGCGCAGCTCACAGTTTCTGCACTCGCCAGACCAACGAAGTTCCTTTGGTATACTTACCTGTACGTACCATCCATACCCCTACATTTTGCTAACTTGTCCAAACATTAAGCTGACTTTCAATAGTGTTGCGAAGCGGCTGCTCACGAATAGCTTGCTTCTAGCGGAGCCTCCTGCATTGCACAGCGCGGCGAGGCATCGCTACGAGTCTCCTTCGGGGGCCTCGGTGGCGCAATTTTTGATGGTCTTCCACTTGCTCTACATGCAAGACACTTTCATCATGTGCTGGCGCTCGAGAGAGCCTGGCTTTGGAGAAGGTCGACGACGAAGAGGTTGGTTTAGGTGTGGTGATGCTGCTCGACGCGCCTAGGCGGACAGACTGGCACGCGAAAGAGCTTGAAGGACAGGGCAGATGTAGCAGTACCTCACTGGTAGCATGAGTATCATCGTCGTCGTCTACCAGGCTCCTCCTTCACGTCGTCGATGCCGCCGCTGCCGCCAGAAGCTCCATCAGAGTGGCACACAATTCCCTCCACTCCCGCGAGGGACGCACCGCCAGCTACGGACCCATCCAGACTTCTAGTCGCCGACATCGCGAAGATAGTCAGTCAAGCTTGAGCTATCGATGATCATGAATATGCGCGAGCAAGACGCTGAAGGCAAGGCTGGGAGCGGTAGTACGAGGAAGAGCAAGAGCAGAGGTGAGCGGGATGGCACGATACAAGAACAGTCAAGGTGTGGCATATAGCGCACGAGAAGACAGGGCGTCATCTGCACACTACTCAGAAGCTCATGGCGCAGGGTGGTGACTTCATGTCGTCGCACCATGCCAGTGACTACCAGCTGTCTTCAACTCCCCCTGACCTCTCACAGCCTACTGAGTGTCCGGATGTCCAGGGACAACTGCTGATTGGCAGCGAGCTCGCCGTAGGTGCCATATCAGCTGGCGGACACTGACAGTTAGACACGGAGCTAGCCACCCATGCGAGAAGGGGTATGCATCAGGCCAATCGCTCCTACGTATGAACTTGAAGCGATGGGAGTGTGAACGCCTGCATTTGTATAATCTCCAGCGCCATATATCTCAATCGAGAAAGCACTCGGCGACCTGCATTCGGCGCCTGGAAGTGGCGGTGACTGATTCACAGACGTTCCGAACTTTGCATGAGCCGAAACTGCATGAAGACTTCACTTTGACTTAGCAATGTAACACTCACATCACAACAAACAATCAGCACTGACAGCTACTTAAGTTCGTTTCCCCAACACCACCAACTGCTCATCCGGCACCCAAAGCCAGACAACACTGCGCATCACCAAACGAGTGCTCCCACCCCAAAAGATCCATCCCATTCTTCCACAGCAATCTTGGCCCAAGCTCGAAATTCACCACCACCATGGACAAGTCACAAGGCGTCCTGATCGCAGCTTGCGTGGTACCATTCCCAGAGTCCTCCGACAGCCCAGGAGGGGCTCAACATGCCGTCGCCGACTATCGCTTGCCGCGGGCAGTCATCGATGATCCAGGCTGGAAGGTCAACAAACTCAAGCTCCCACACAAGCTCGGTCTACCGCTATACTTCTTCGCACTCAAAGACAGCGACGCATATCCCTACCTCAACGGCGCTCTGCAGCGGCTTAGCACCGGTGTCGACCCCGACAAGGAAGGCTTTGGTTGCGCTGAGTGGCCAGATACCTACGGATCTATTATCCTTCTCAGGAATGATGGGGTGGACTTCACGTCGCCGCACGCCCAAGCGCTTTTGGGATACTGCCACAATATCGGTGAGGTGGATGGTGCTCCCGCGAAGAAGGAGGCTGGGGAGGTGGTGGATCAGCAGGAGATCACGCAGAGGCTGCTGACGCCCAAAGCGTTTGCAAACTTCTTCGAAGAGTTCAAAGCGGAGAAGGTGCAGCAAGATCCGGCGTGGGCGTCAGTGCGATGCCCGCTTCAGTGCTTTGTGGGCGACGACGTGTGCGGTGCTTGTGGTGGGCGGGAAGGCAAGGAAGGTGCGGCTGTGTCGCAGTGCTCGCAGTGCAAGAAGCAGAAGTACTGCAGTGCGGAGTGTCAGAAGAAGGACTGGAAGAGGCATAAGAAGAGTTGCGTAGCTCCGTCGTAGGGTACGAAGGTCGGGAGCATACATGAAGACGGCAAGAGGGGGCGGAGCGTTTCTTGGGACAGAGCCTAGAAGCAATTAATCTATCGAACAAGGTAAGTCCGGTGTTCCGTCCTCGTAGGGTGCACATGTTCCTTCTTTCTTCACCAACTTCCCGTGGCTTGAGACTTCCATTCGGCAGCTCATGGAGCGCTCCTTCCAGTCAAGGTGGATTCCCACCCGCATCTACTCGTTCTTGAAGTCCCTGTCTCTGGTTACGACAAACAACAATACCATTACCACCGTCAGCAAGTACGCAAGCATCCACACTCCATCACCACAGTCAGAAGTCTATTGAACCATCAGAGAGCAGCATCACTGTGCGTGTACTGATGGGTAGCACGCTTGGAGGCAGTCTCAGACTGGCGCATGCTTTTGGAAACAGTCGCGCATGCTTTTGGAGACAGCCGCTGACCCTTACACCTATCACTTTTAGGTGTGCCGTGCTGGCGTACGCTGGACCCAAGGTCAAGCAGAGTATAGAGACTCATCCGCAGCCGGACGTTCGGGTACGTATCTGATGGGTATAAACCCCTGGGATGCCGTCTCAGTGATGACATTGAACGTGCTGTCTCCAAAAGTCAACCCGTCGAACTGGCTATCGTATTGTGCTCTAGACGGTTGACAAAATCGAATTTATAAGAGACGGCATGCACAGGAGTCCAGAGACAGTGCTCACATCTCCGAAGGGAGTGAGCGTCATCTGTCCGTGGCATGGCTCTCTCGTAGACTCGGAGTAGTCTCGTATACTGGAGACATTGGGCGGCAACGACCATCTTCACCGACTTCGGGAGCGTGCCTTCCAGACAAGATGAAGTCACACCTGCATCCACTGAGCTACTCGTTCCTGAACTTCTTACCTTCAGTCACAACAAACAACAAACACCATTACCACCAACAGCAATTACACTGGCATCTACTTCATCACCACAGCCAAAAGCATCAGAGAGCAGTGCCACTCACGCCAGCCCACACCATGGAACACATGGAACGCCTTACGGAGCCCGTCGACCTGTACGACGAAAAGTGCGCCTACTGTCCTGCACGACCCGCTTCAGCCAACGACTTCCTACGCTGTGACACCTGCCGTTGTGCCCGCTACTGCTCCAGACTGTGTCAAGTAGAGGACTGGGAGGACCATCAGAAGCGCTGCACCATCTCTTCTTTCACCTCATGCCCGAAGCCAAATGAGGAGACACAGCTCGCCACAGTATCGAAAACAATAGCGCTGCCAAACGAAGAAGATAGCGCGACCGGCTTCCTCAACATAACCATTCGATGCCCGAGCACCCGAAACGCCGGCGCACTCAAATCGCCCATTGCTACCCGCTTGGGTATCCCACTCTGCATCATACCCGTCACGCTCGTAGGCAATTCTCCATCCCGGCTCGTCAACCACGCCGCCTTCAAGTTCCACTTTGTGGTACGTATCTGATGGGTAGAACCCTCGGGAGGCCGTTTCAGACATCTGAAAGCACCCCGTACTTTGTGAGACATCCGCTGACCCTTATACCCATCGCTTCCTAGGTAGACCCGGACGATCATGACTTTGGTCGCTCGATGATAGGGGGGGCATCCATCGGGGGCGAGGTGTTGCTCTTCCGATCGGATAAGAAACCTTTCTGTCGACTGCAAGCATCTGCTGTGCTTGCGTACGCTAGACCTGAGGTCGAGCAAATTATGGCGACCCACCCGGAGCCAGATGGCCGGCACGGCAACCCTCAGGCGGAAGAAATAGCGAAGACGATCAACCGTAAAGACTTTGTGGAGTTCTTCGAGACGTTCAAGGCGGAGAAGGCGAAGGAGGATGAGGAGTGGGGAGATGTGGAGTGTCCGGTGACGGTAGATCCCGAGGGAGATGGGCCTGCTCCAGAGAGTGAGAGTGCGCTTTAGACGACGGACGACGGTAAGCGCTGAGGGAGATGGACCGGCCGCAGAGTCTCAGACCGCGCTTTCAACGACTGCAGACAGTGACGACACTGTAGAGTGTCGACTATGAGCATCCATTGTCAGTAGCGAAGCTTTTCGAATACATCAAGGGTCGGTGAAATAAGTCATTGCTTGCCAGACAGGTAGCGTCGATGCATGCGAAGGATCCCAGGTATCTCGAAGCCATTAGTTTCACAAGAGGCAGAGGGAGGTCTATACGGGAGCTTAAAAGTGGGCGATGCTGCTGAGGAATCCGCACTCATCTGCTAACCCTGCTTTTAGAGAAACCGCACTCATCTCTTGATACCTGTTGATCTCTCCTGATTCTGGTAGACAATCTAGCGGCCGATTCTACCGTCGTAGATACGGAGATTTTGGCCGGCAATGAGATAATTCACCGACCCTTGCATCATCAAGTTTTGTATAACTCGCATAAGTGTCATCCTCGTCCGCGTTACATGCACGGGTAAAGCTAGACTGTGGTCATGTTGTCAATCTCGACGGGTCTACCATCGCGGTGAAGAAAGAGCTGCTACAATGAGCACCCAGCCACTCCTGAACCTGGGGCACTATGTACGCGCGGTTGACCAGGTACAGTCTGTGGAGAGAACACCGGGCGATCGGTGAATAATGCACTGGCAGGCTCGTAGGCTGGTAGGCTGGTCCGCCTGGTCGAAGTCAGCCTGTCAGCTGGGCAATGTGGAAAGGAACGATGGTGGCCTACCTAGACGCGAAGGTGTTTGGTTGAGTACCTCAAGCAGTGCGGCCGACCAAGCAAAAAAGAGTTGGCACTTCGGAGAGATTGATTGACAGAAAGTGCACGATTGCAGAAGCTCGGCGGCCTTTTGTACCGCGTGAAGTGTTTTAGGGGTCTATCCAAACACCACGCATTCACAGTACTAAGCCGCTTTCTCGTCTCCTGTCGTCACGCCTCCGTACGCTGACGCCGCACTCCGCTCACCTCCCTAACCCCCCGAAAGCGGAGAAGCGAGGTCCTTCCACCCCTTCACCCCATCCTTAGTCTTCGCCTTCTTATACCCCTTGAAATACCTCCCAAACCCCTTCCTACTAACCCTCTCCTCTGCAAGCTTCTTCGCCTCCTCAATCTTCTCCCCATACTCCACCTCGCGCTTCGCGAACCCCGTCATCTCCTCCGCCAACCCATTGAGATAACTCAACAACACCTCGATGTGCATCTGATCCAACTTCTCCCCTTCATTAGGCCTCGCCACCAACACGGGCCCCTCGATATGATTATTAGGAAACGCAACTTTCCCGAACTCCTCGTCCTGCGGGTCGGAGACCATGAACAGACCCAGGACCATCTGGTTGATGACGCCGCGATCGGAGTGCCATCTCGCCGCTTTGAGTGGGAAGCCTACAGCGGTGGCCGCAGGGCAATGTTGCCAGGCAAGAGGTGGGAGTTGGTCGGTTGGGATAGCTAGTTGTTGGAGTTTGACGTTGCAGAGCTGGGTTTCCTTCATGTTGGGTTCGTTGCCTGGAAGTGGTGTAATGAGGACGCCGTATGTGGTGCTCGTAGTCGTACTCGTCTTTTTGCGTGGGTTCTTCGCTGCTGCTGAGGCGCTTGGTGGATTGTTCACCTGTTCAAATTCCCGGAACGTCAGTTTACATTGAGATTATGCGAAATCAGGGTCTGCATGCAACTCACCTTTTGCTGCTCTGGAGGCAATGCTGGGATGCTGGTATTCAGATCCGGTGCTGATTCCGTGGACGACATGTTGCTCGTGTCTGCCATGGTTGATGTATCGGAAGGTACAGCATCGGAGGTGAAAGTGGTAGACAGTCGACTTGCTAAGGTTGGCTTGGTTGTAGGCAGCAAAGGGTCGCTCTTTCCCTTTGTGGAGACTTTCGCTTTGCAAATTGCTTCACATGCTGAAAGGGTCACGGGTGCCGAGACCTGTACGCCATTCTTGCGAGAGCCTCCTTTATCCGACTGTCGAAGAGAGCGCCAGTCAGAATCGGTACAGCCGCTCACGAGGCCGCTCGTAGTCACGAACCAGTGCTGATGATTTCGTTACAAGTATTGTCGCCACACTGCGTGCTATGCGAAACTTTCAGAGATCAGTCGCGTCAGCAAGCCTGCACAATACAAAGATTGAACTCACCTTCTACCTGCAATCTCACGGAACCTGAGCCGTGCGCAAGAGGTACAAAGCGACCGTCCCTCACATGTCAACCTCACTTCACGGAGAACCAGGGTAGTAGGGTCAGCACGACTTCCAAGTTCCAACGGAATACCTGAAGCGGATCGCGAGTTCTGGTTATACGTCAAGCTCATCATTATTCTTCATACCTATCGTCACGCCGGCAGAGTCCTCATCCTCTTGCTCCTCACCGCCAGCGCAGCGGCCTCTCCAATTTCCCTCTTTCTTCTTCAGAACGGCCACTTAAACCCCTCAAACTCCTCCGGATCCATGCCCGTCTCATACGCATAATTCATACTTCTAATCCTCTCACTCAACAACTTCTCCCTCGCCCCCGCGCCCTTGTTGCCCAGTCTGGACTTCAAATTATCAATCGCCGCAATAGCCAAACTAAACCGATCCGTCTCATTGCGAATAGCAAGCTCAAGAGGCGTGTCGATGTTGCCCTTCTCCTTGTAACCCCGCACATGCATCAATTGCTGCCCTTCGCGCTGGTAGGTCAGTCTGTGAACGAGCCATGGGTAGGAGTGGAAGTTGAAGATGACGGGTTTGTTTGTTGTGAAGATGGCACCGTACTCGGCTGCGGTGAGGCCGTGCGGGTGGTAGCCATTTGGCATTAGCTTGAAGAGGTCGACGACGTTGACGAAGCGGATCTTGAGCTCGGGGAGATGTTGCCTTAGTAGTGCTGTGGCAGCGAGAGCTTCTTGAGTGGAGGTATCACCGCACGAGGCCATGACAAGATCAGGCTCTTCGCCGGCGGAGTTGGACGCCCAGTTCCAGATGCCGAGACCCTTGGTGCAGTGGGCAACGGCGTCTTCGGCGTTGAGGTACTGGAGGTGCAATTGCTTGTCGG
>JAKLLW010001766.1:0-11901 GCA_022814695.1 Neocatenulostroma microsporum
TTGTCAATGTATAGGCCGCAGCCAACTACCACTTCCCGATGGACCCTTACATCCTCTAGATCAGCGGAGCCTATTGTGATGGACCAACGCTGCGAGTGTTCAATTCAGTACGTACCTATGATATGCCCAAGAAAGGTGTTGGAGATGGTGCTTTTGTAGGAAGATCGGCTGCTCGGAACATCGCATGCCCTCAAGAACAGAAGGTCGGAACAGGTGACAGAGCCGTCGACTCTCGTCATAGCGGTGCCTACGTCCAGCTTACTACCGCAGAATACCATACCTTCTCGCCTATCTGCACTATTTGGAATGGCATACGCGAAAAGAATCCTCTGGTTCTTCCGCTTTGCGCCTTGGGAGCACGACTCGGGTAATGTACTCCATCTCAGCGCCAGAAATCAGCAAGCCGACTTGATGAAGGATCCGGTCATCCTGCCGACATCCAGGATCACTGTCGAGAGGTCCACGATCGAGTCGCACATGCTGTCCAACCCAACCGATCTGTTCAACCGCTCTCCGCTCAAGATCCAGGAGGTGATCCCGGACACCGCCAAGAAGCAGCGTATCGACGAGTGGAAGGCTGAGAAGATAGCGGCGAGGAAAACAGCGTGATAGCACCGACTGTCCTGCCTCATTGCCAGCTCGATGTGACGGAAAGCCATCAAGAAAACCAAGTCTAATGACTGGATTCCCGATCCCGGTCTCATGAGATTGTCAGCTGATGCCGAGTCCACTTGTGAAAGAGGCTTTCGCAATTGGAGAATTAAGTCTGAGAGAGTAGTAAAGAGCTTTGCCAGATCATCTCAACCAGTACAGAGATTATACTGACGTCGAGTACGTGAGCATAAGCTGGCACGATATTATGGAGATCAGTGTTCGTCGCTTGAGAAGGATGGTATTTTGATATCGTATCATTGGGCATGGCTAGCATGCTGACGCCGAGTGTGCTACCACACAGCAGTTAGATATCATAGAGAAAGCAGCCAACGCCACAGCGCCATCGCTAATCATCCTGATATCAGCACCGACGCTCTCCTCCAACTCCGATCCCGCCCCACCGTGGTTTCAAACTCCTCTGTAAAGCGCTTACTGTGTCTCTTCGACATCAACAGACGTCGCACCGGATGGTGGAGCCTTCAGACGAAAGCCATCCGTCAACAACTTCCTATGCGCATTGTTAACTACCCGGCTCCCGAAATGGTCGTCAGCAATTGTTCTAAGCTCATCGGCGTTTGTGTCTTCTCCTCCACCGCGCAAGTAGAGGTATGCGCGCAGGATATTCTCGCACACTGCTGTCTGGTCTGTACCGCCGGTCGCCATCCCAGCCTGGTACTGCTTGAGTTCTTCTTCCTCAACCCGCTCAACCCCGTCGTCGAGAGCTTTATGTGCCGTTTCGTCTCTGAAGAGGACCTTGATGAAGTCGAAGAGTGTGTCCCGGAAATGGCCGTGTAGATGGGCGTCGATCAGGGGCTCGAGGAGCTTCGTTTTGGCGCCGTCGGAAGGCGAAGCGAGAAGGGTTGGCATGTTGACTATGTCAAGTTAGCATGTGTGAGAAGCGACAAGTGGGTGCGTGCCTACCGGTTTTGGAAGGCAGTTGGAAGTTGGGATAACTTGGAATAATGTTGTGTTGTGCTCTGTTTGGGAGCTCGAGTCCGTAGCAAGTCAGTATGCTAAAGCGGCTGGGAATCTTGGATAGACCGTACTTACAAGCTGCTCCTGTGTGGACGTCCTGAAAGAAGCTGCTGTTGGTACCAAAAAGTAAGACCATGGAGAGGAGGTAATCAGGTTAGTCTTTATACTTGTTGCAGAATCTGCAGAGCCCGCAAAAGAGGCCACGAGACAAACAATAGCGTCAGGTGACATGTAAGAGGAAGCAAGTTCCACTAGTGTCGCATGATGGTGAATGTTGACGATCGCATCAGGCCGGCCGGCCAATGCAGTGACTATATGTCGGGAGAGGACAATAGGATGTTAATACCGTACCGTGGATTGTTTGTCCGTCCCGATCGCAATGCAGAGCTCAATGTTCTCCTCCAGAGCGTGAACTGGCCAGCAAACGCACTGCTTGCCAACGGACGCAGGACAAATGAGATGGAGGAGCAATGCCATCGGGTCAATTACTGCTTAATGAGCGCATGAACATAGTGAGATCGAGAGAGTGTTGTGGATTTGATTCATCGTAGCTAGCTCGACGATTCGTAGAAAGCAGCCAACGCCCCAGCGCCATCGCTAATCTCATTCGTCATCGTCAAGCCTGCTGCCTGCCCATCCCCTCGTCCGACCTTGGTGAGTTGGCTCTAGCCGCCCATCAACACCTTAGTCCTCTCGTTGTCCACCATCTCAGCGCCGAAGTGAGTGTCCGCGATCTCCCTCAACTCCTCCGCATTCTTCTCCTCCGCATTCTTCTCCTCGCCATTACCCTTCCGGTACAGGTGGGCGCGAACGAGAGTGGTGCAGACACCCGTCTGCCCCGTGCCGCCGTTCGTAACGTTCTCCTCCTTACGCATGGCCTTCTCCTCGGCCAGAGCAGCCTCTGTCGTCTCGTCGCCAAAGAGACTCTTGGCGAAATCGAGGACCTTGTTGCCCATGTGGCCGATGAGGTGGGCCATGATGAGAGGGTTCAGGACGCGGTCGATGGTGGTCTGGCTTGGTGAGGTGATTTTGGTAGGCATGGTGAGCTAAGCAGGGTTAGTATGCTTGACAGCTGGGGAAGTTGAAGCGTGCCTACCGGATGTGGAAGTAGTGGTTGGTCGAAAAGTTTGAGGGTGTCGATTGCAGCGAGATTTGTGTTGCTCCTATGGAGTATTAGCATAGTGTATGGGCTCACAGGCCTTGGTAGGCGAGTGTACTTACGTGTCGATGCTGTGTGTGCACGTTGAAGTGGAGGCAGCTTGTTCGTATGTTTGACAGCGGGAAAGGTTACGAAAAGGAGGCGGCGAGGAAGGTTCTTATACTGATTGAAGAAAGGTTGCAAACGGAGCAGAGGCCACGCGACCAGCTCCCTTTGCAAGGTATAACGTCATTGACATGTGAAGGGAAGTAAACTTCAGCCCGAAGCAGGAAAGTCGTCGGTGAATGCTATGAAAGATGAGAGCAGAAACCCAGACGAAGGAAATGTGACTATATCTCTAAAGGGAACAACGAGAAAGAGTCTGCCTTGTTCCAAGATGCTTGCTAGGTGCGACAGCCGCTGCATAGTACTCGCTTCTCCAGCCAAGCCTTGATGGAAGAGCAAACGTATTCCTGACCAGCGGATGCAGAGGGACGATGAGATAAGGAGAAAAACAACACAGACCAGGCGAGGATAGCAAGCTGATTGATGGCAGAGGAAGACGGTATCCATGCCAGCGTGACCAGCAACAGGTGCAGTATCGATGGTCCTTCGATCTCCTCGAAGAGGTGAATGCCGGCGCGAGCGTATGCACTGCCCACATGAGCAAACCAGACACCCGGAGAGGGAATAGAGAAGAGGACTGGCAACAACAGATGGATGCTCATATTGGAGAAAAGTCAATACAATGCACATAGCCCTGTCTGCAGGCACAGCCAGCGAGACTCCATTGGACTCATAGGTCTCCTTGGAAGCGTGGTTGTAAGGGCACAAGTATTGACCGTACCAGAAGGATTTCAAGGATGATGGGAGATGAGAGTAGTAGAAGGCAGGAGCAATGACAGCTTAATACTTACTAGCTATGTAAAAAACGCCTTCCTCTTCTTCCCTTCCTCTCTGCCACCACCTGGCCCTGCACCTCCACCTCGTTTCCGCTTCGCAGTGTTCGAGGGTACAGCTTTTAGCGAGCTCTTCGGCGCTTCGTCACTGGTTTTGACGATCTCTTTGATCGTCTGTCTCGAGAGGCAACCATCGATGTGTTCGTTGAAAGTCTTCTCATCCGCTTGTTGCGGTATGGCGCAGATCGGGCAGTCCCATTGCTCAATCGGCGGCTTGGTCTTTGCTGCTTCTTGCTCTGCGGCTGCGGATTCAGCCTCAAGGATCGAGCGCCAGGCGAAGCCGTTGTCGTAGCGGCGGTAATCGGAGGGTGTGTGTTCAGCGCTGTTGGTCGTATTTGGGTCAGGATCCGAGTCGGAATCTTGTTGCTGCTGCTGGGATAACCTTTCGAGCTCCTCAAACTCCTCCTGCCGTTCCTGCCTCGCCGCATCCTCAAACTCCTCATCCGGCCACTTCTGCCAGCCATCTTCGTCAAGCTCTACCTTGCTGGCATCGTCCGAAGACTCTTGTCTTGACGCTTGCTGTCGTGCTCTCCCAAAGAAGTCCATGTCGCCTTTCTTCATACTAACCAAATGCGTGCATCTCAAACCCATCAACCTCAACTTCATCCCCGGCATCTCCTTCTCCAGTTTGGCGAGCATTGGTAAGCTGTATCGGTACAGATCGTCTGCCGAGCATACCGCCTTGGGTGGCTGTACCTGTCGGGAGAAGACCTCATAACTATGTAACTTAATCTTGAGCACCAGTGTCCGGCCCTTGAATTCAGTCCTCTTGAGATCTTTCTCCAATTCCTCAGCGGTCCAGCGAAGCTTGTCCCTCAGCTCCTTGCCGTCACTCATATCGTGAAACGTACTCTCCGTCCCCACACTCTTCCTCTCAAACTCCTCCACGGGCCTGACATCCGTCCTCCCCAATCCCAGATAAACAGACATCAGAAACTCAAACGCCTTTTCCCCGAAAAGCCGGTTAAGATGGTGGCGCTGCTCGTAGATATCGCCGCAGGTCTTGATACCTATAGCGTCGAGCTCTCGCTCGAAGACGCGGCCTATGCCGTTGACTTTCCGGGTTGGGAGGTCGCGCATGAAGGAGAGTATGCTGACTCGCTCGGAGGGGAGTTTGTATTGTCCATTAGGCTTGTTCTTGTTGGAGCATATCTTCGCCAACTTGGCGTTTGCGGCTATGCCGGCGGAGATGGTGATCTTGGCTTCTGAGAAGACTTGGGCTCGCATTTGGGAGACGGCTTCCCCGGGGTCCAGGGTGTGGTCTTGGCAGTATTGCGTTATGTTTAGGTATGCTTCATCGATTGAAGCGGATTCGAAGCGTGGGTCGTACTGCTCGAGTACAGCACGCACTTCTTTCGCTTTGGCCGTGTACTTCTCGAAGTTCAGCGGCAGGTGGATCAGCTCTGGGCATAGCTTGTCCGCTACGAAACCCGCCATACCGCTCCTGCATCCAAACTTCCGGGCATGGTAGTTGCACGTGGTGAGAACACCCACGCCAACCGCGAACGGCACCTCCTTCAGCTCCGGCCTATCCAGCTCTTCCACAGCCGCATAGAAAGCATCGCAATCTATGTGAACTATCGTCTGACTGAGATCCCGACTATACTCCAGCTCGGTAATATAATCATCCGCCTTCTTCATCTCCTGCTTCAGCCCGCCTTGCGCCTCTATTCGCTGGAGCTCGCGCTTCTTGGCCAGGATACGGTTGATCTTGACCGTAAGGCTTTTATCCTTGTTCTCTTCATTGTTGAAGTATTTGGAGCCTTTGCTGGCTTCGTATATGATCTCCGACACTTTCTTCTGGTCCACGCCATCCTGCCCGCTCTTCGTCAGTGATGGGCCTAGCAGGTGGTACTTGAGGGTGTGGTGTTGGCTGGCGGCTGGCAGCGGTAGTGGTGCGGGGGAGGAGGCATCGGCGACTGCTTTCTCGGCCTCGTTGGCGAGGTCATCGTTGTGCCGGGGCATCTCGTCATCATTGTCAGAGCTACATCTTCGTCGGGTTTTTCTGGGATGCCTCATAGAGTTCGCGTGTCAACGCGTGATCCCGTGTTTGTACCACTTTGTGGGGCAACTTCCGAGCTCCGAATTATACCCTGTTCACGAGGGGAGACAGGGGTCTCCTTGCGAAGAGCGTCACCCTATCAACAAACACTGAAAGCAACAACCGCAGACTGGACCGCGGCGACCAGGAGGATTGGGTATCTTGGAGAGCGAGTGCTATTACTGGAAAAGGGAGTAATTGGAGGAGGGAGGATCATCTGGGGTATCAAGCAGTAGGAACGCCACCAACGACGTCAACAACAAATTGTTGTACAATCCTCAGGCTTCACATGCAAGAGACAAGAGCGAGACGAGGCAGGGAGCTACAGTGAAGAGTTTTGGACGTACTGTGCAGTACAACACACCCGGACACTATCGATACCTGATGTCGCTGCCGAGTATGATACTCATATAGTAGTGCGAAGTCACCATGGCCGACCGCACCAACAACAACCGAACATTAAAGCCCACACTCGCTTCGAATAGGACTCCCCGGACGCCGCTCACTCCTCGCATCGCCGGCAGTACGACGCCTTCTACGAGATCAACGGCCTCGAAGACCTCCACTATACGATCAGAGCCACCAAGGGCAACGCCGGCAACGCCGAAGGTCAAGCAAGAGGAGACACCGGTCAAAAGTGCGATAGGCAGTGTCAATGTCACACCGCGGTCGTCGGCGAGAAAGTCGAGGGTGGATAGCAGCCAAAGCACACCTACGCAGGAAGATATATCGCCCGCTCACCCGCGACCACAATCGACGGTCGGTACGCCAAATCCGAGTGCTGAGCGCAATGGCAATGTGGGAGGGCTTGGTATAGCACGAGCAACACGGCCCAAGAGCTTGATCGGCGGGAGTGATGTTGGTGGCATAGCACTGTCCCCGCCACTGGTACGGTCGCCGGGACGTCTCAACATGGGTCCCGGTGCGAAGGGTCAGAGCATCGACAGCCGCTTCTTCCATGCTAGCGAGGTGACGAAGCAGGAGCCTGCGCCTAAGAAGGCAGAGCCGAAGCCGAAGAAAGGGTCAACGTTCTTTTACGCGGATGGCAAGAAAGAAGAGCGGAAGAGCCTGGGATCATCACGAGCCACTTCGCCTGTGCTCTCTGCAGTGTCGGAGAAGCGCTCGTCGGGCCCTTGGATACGTGCGGATAGTGCGTCGAACCCGTCAAAGAGTCCGCCGATGCTGTCTCCTGCTCTGAGCTCGTTGTCTAGTCATTCGCCATTCTTTGCCGCGGCCACTGGCCAACCTAAGGCAAGATCGCCTTCACCGAGTAAAGATAACATACACCTCTCGTATCGCAAGGGTGCATCGCAGATCTTTGGCACGAGGCCGGTACCACGGGCAGCAGATGCAAGCAGCGACATGGCCACGATCTCCGAAGAGCGAAGAGGCAGTCTGACAAGCGCTTTCTCACCACATCGCAAATCACCCAGCTTATCATCCATCGACTCCGGCAACTCGCACCAATCGCGACGGCGCTCAGCCACAACCCTCGAAACCACACCAGCTCCTTCACCACTCAATCAAGAAGTCAAATCAGCAACCATCCCTCGCCTAGCCAAACAACCACCAGCCTCAATCGACACTGCCTTCGACCTTGCGCCAGATACGCCCGCAGTCCCCGAATCAGCTCTCAGCCCCTCGAAATCCGTCTCGGAACTTGCCGCAGACGCTAGACGAGAGCGCAAAGTGCTGGACCTAGAGATCTCGAACAGCTCCCTCCTCGCCATAAACGCGTCTCTTGAGCGCGAAGTCCGCAGGCAAAAAGCAGAACTGAAACGGTTCCGTCGACTGTCGAGAGCAGGGAGGTTCTCGTTCAGTCCTAACGAACGCTCTGCCCGCTTCTCTGAAGGCCTGTCTGTGCTCGGCGAAGAAGAGGAGGGCGCCGAGGAAGGCGACCAGTACGCGGCGTTTGGGCCGCCGTCGGGGTTTACAGATCTCTATGATGATTTCAGCGAAGATGACGAAGACGACGATGAAGAGGATAGTATGACGTCTAGTGCCGATCCCCTCAGCCCTGGCGCGAGGGTTACACGGGAAGGCGATCGCCTTGCCAAAGACGAAAAGCGGCTACAAGTCGATCTCGAGAAACACAAAGAGCTGTTGGTGCAGAGTCAGATGATGAATCAAAGCCTCAAACGGTGTCTTTACACTACGGAAGATATGATTAGGGAGGGAACGAAGGCGCTTGACTATCACGTTCGGGTGTCGGACGTCAAGCTTGGCGGACGCATCCTTCGAGGAGACGAGGAGGAAGAGGAAGAAGGGGAGGGTATCGAGGTGGAGGACCAAACTTTGCTCGGTAACGACGACGATATCGCAAAGGACTTCCTAGACGTATGGCGAGGTGTCGGCAGACCGCTGGGGACTGAAGGTAGCGACCGAGACTCGGGCATTGAGTTGGATAAAGCGAGTCAGGCCAGCTTTGGTGGGCAGAGAGTTTTGGGAGCATTGGATAGCGGCCGGCCGCCTGATATTGCTATGGCAGGGTCAGAGAGCTGATACATTGCGCTGGAGGATAAGACTGAAAATCTGGGAGGAAACATGGGAAACGGCCGTTTATTTGTTTGCAAGTAATGCGTAGTGTCTAAGATACCCCCTTTCGTTTGTACTCGGCAGGATGGACATGCGTGTGGGATAGCGACATGAGTATCGCACTCTACTCCAACTCTTTACTTACGCCGCTTTGACTTACAGCGTGTCTTGTCTTCGCCGAATTATTAGTGTGATACTCTCCGTGGTATATGATGAACTACCGAGGTACGAACAAAAAGTGGGCCCAGCCCATATGTATTTCAGGCCTGATTACATATCTCAGTGTTGGAGTCTTTCTGCTTCCAAAGCAAGTTGAACAGCTTTCATGCTTTCTCGATATCGTTCGACTTGGAGTTTTGGACAACTCGATACTGACTGGTGTAGAGATCAGATCGAAGACGTTTGAGTGGCGTAAGCTTTGGCAATCATGGACTTCCAGTCACTGCTACGCCGTATCGATTTCCAGGATAGACGGACACTCTACGTTGCGTTGACGGCTCCGATCATTGGATATTACACCCTACGAACACTATCTACTGCCCTCCAAGCCCGCAGTAGACTACCAGGCAAAATTTACGCCTCTCCCCGAGAGTCCCTTCAACTCCTCGGCGGCCAGAAGCCAGAGGATCTTCCTTATCCACCAGATGCTCTCCCAGGCGCCCGAGATGTTGATAGCCCGTACGGCAATATCAGGGTTTACGAATGGGGTCCTGAGGAGGGGCGGAAGGTGCTGCTAATACATGGCATCAGCACGCCATGTATCGCCCTAGCCGGCATAGCCAAACAGCTGGTGGAGCAAGGCTGCAGAGTCATGCTCTTTGATCTTTTTGGAAGGGGTTACTCTGATACGCCTGATCCTGAGCTTTACCCTCAGAACATCCAGCTCTGGACAAGCCAGATCTTATTGGTTTTGGCTTCATCGGAGTTGGCTTGGACGGGCAAGGACAGGTTTACAATGATCGGGTATTCGATGGGTGGTGGTATTAGTGCGGCGTTTACGTCGTGCTTCCCTCAGCTCGTCGAATCGCTCATCCTCGTCGCTCCAAGCGGACTGTTGAGACCTAAGCATATCGGCGCTTCGAGTAAGCTGCTTTATGGCGGTCTGCTTCCGCAGTCGTTGGTGAATTACTTCGTCCGAAGCCGATTGCAGGGCTCGCCAAATATCCCGAAGACGGCGGCGAAGACGGCGAAGTCAATGGAAGAGGGCAACGCGACTGTAGCAGATGCAGTAGAGTCTGAGACCCCTTCGCATCCGGCTCACGCAGAAGATTCCACTGCCCCGATGTTCCCGGGCAGGCCTGCGATGTCTCCTCGCAATGCGGTGGAGTGGGAGCTCAATGCCCATCCTGGTTTCCTACCGGCGTTCATATCGTCGATCAAGCATGCGCCTATTACGAATCAGCATGAGAGGTGGAGATTGATTGGGAGTCGGCAGGCTGCTCAACGGGCTTCTAGTGGTTCAGAGAAGGTCGAGGCTGAGGGTTTGAAGGATGGGAAGGTGTTGGTCTTGCTTGGGAAGCAGGATAGTGTGATCATTGCTGATGAAGTTGGACCTGATGCGAAAGAGGCGTTGGGGAAGGAGAATGTGGAGGTGGTTGACCTGGAGGGAGGACACGATCTGCCTATCGTTAACGCTGAAGGGTGTGTGGATGCTATCAAGGTGTTCTGGGGTCGGGCTGGTGGTTAAAGTAGGTCGTCGAGTATGTTCCTTCGTACTAGAAGCGACCAGCTACCTACCTCTCAGCATTTCACTGTGCTCTCGAGCAAGTATACGCGCCTTTAGTTCCTCGAGTACAAAGGGAACGACAGAGACGAAGGACGCAGTAGTAAGCAAGCAATGGACTTCGACTTCCATGCCAATATCTCTCAGCGGTCTCGAGGGATGGTACTTGCCACCAGCTACTTGCATATAGGGCCATCGGCGGAGATGGATTGGGCAGTAAATACAAGCAAGCAGTCAACTGTGCTCTCTTAACACCGTTCCTTTCATTCGTCTCAAGCAAACTAACTCGCCATCAGCTGCTCAAATATAGGAAGCTTGGTGGAGATGAAGCAGGCAGTCAGTATGAGCGGTCAATCAAGTCAATTTCTCCGTTCCGACTTCCTTTAGCACTCTCGAGCTTTCGTATTCGCTGATAGCTAGCCAGTAGGACCGTCCAACGGAGATAAAGCCGTCAAGAGGTAGAGGCAAGATCAATGCTCCATGCTCATCCCCGGCTCTTTGAATGTGGTTCGAGCAGCTATACTCGCCATTGGCGGCTCCGGCTACACAAGTCTGATGGAGATGGAGCAGGCATCTACGATCAGTAAACCAGCACAGGACCAATGGAAATCAATGGATGCTGGCGTAATGTCTGCTGGTGTCATGATATCTCATATTGAAGCTGTGATATCATGCTTATTGCACTTGTCGTCGTAGCTCTGTGAAGACAAGCAATCGACTCCCCAGCGCCATGCTAATATACAACCCTTCGTCTATGCCTGGTGAACTTACACCCTTCTAACCTCCAGCGTCCACCTTCGTAAGCTCAGCATCCACCGTCGCCTGTCCATAATACCACACCGCAATGCCCTTCAGTTCCTCCGCGTTGGCGTCCTCGCCCATACCCGCAAGCAACATCTGAGCACGCATTAAAGAGGTGCAGTTGCCGGTGTTTCCAACGACGGCGTACTGGTCGTTTGGGCTTGCCATCTCGCCCTTGCGCTTCTGGTAAGCTGCCTGGGCCGTCTGGTCGCCGAAGACGGTCTTTGCGAACTCGAAAAGAGTCGAGTCAAGGTCTTGGTTCAGGTGCGCAGTCATAATAGAGGTGAAGATCTGAGACGTGGTCCTCTCATTCGGGGTTGTGGTGAGCGGAGTCGGCATGTTGATGGGGAGAAGTCTAGGTGAAGTTAGCGTATTGCTGTGTTGTGCAATCTGAGCGCCTTCTTACTTGTCGTGGAAGGTGAGAGGATGATTTCGGTATAGTACTGTCTTGTTCGAAGTATTTCTACTATCAATCAGCATGCTACAGTCAGAATCAAGGGGCTGAGAGAGCAAGACTTACAAGTCTTGTAGTCTGGATACTTGATCGAAAGGAGTTGACTGGTTGGTGTGTGGTTTTAAGAAAAAACAGTGCAAAAACGTGGCCGCAAGAGGTCTTAAGTAGTCGCAAAAGAAATGGCCAAGGAAGTCACCGGACCTGCTCCGTTTGAAGAGGGCTTTCTCACTGCCATGTGATACAGCGCACGGACCGCGAAGTGAATATAAAGCTCACACGAAGGAGCATGCTTGAGAATGGCGACCAGCCCTTATAGTTCACCTGTGCCGGACTATGTTTGCTGGCCGATTAAAGGAGCTTTGTCTTTGGGTCCCAAGCTGCTCTCCTGGGCGGGTGCTGCCAACAAGACCGCATGTTCTTCGTGACGCTCCAGGACACTGAAAACCGCATTGACTCGCATCCGGTCGCTGGACTAAACATTCACTGTCGTCGCAGAAAGCAGAGCTGTATTCACGATAGGACAATCTCAAGTGGTAATACCCACAGTGCGCTTCACGAAGTCCAACAGCAACTCTGCAACCTCCTCCGGTCGATCGACGTGCGGGAAGTGTGAGCTCTCCA
>JAKLLW010001767.1:0-11886 GCA_022814695.1 Neocatenulostroma microsporum
CATATCCAATTCCTCGCCCTCGGAGGCGCAATTGGAACCGGTCTCTTCGTCGGCTCAGGATCTATTCTCAGTACCGTAGGCCCAGCACCACTGTTCATGGCTTACTTGTCCATGATCGTGGTCGTCTGGGTCGTCATGAACGACCTGGCCGAGATGGTCACGTACTTGCCGTTGAGAGGCATCTCGCTACCTTACTTTGTCGGCCGCTTCGTGGAACCCTCCCTGGCTTTCGCGGACGGCTGGAACTATTGGTATGCCTATGCAATTCTGGTCGCTGCAGAATGTACTGCTGGAGGTATCGTGCTGCAGTATTGGACTGAGGCCGTGCCTGTGGGTGTCTGGATCGCTATTGTAGGTACTATGAAAGGCTTGGGGCTGAGTCGCAGATATTGACCAACGATTAGATCCTCATAGTGATACTGCTGCTAAACATCATTGCCGTGTCCTTCTTCGGGTGAGTCGCTTCTGCCGGTAGAGGTGTCGTTTCCAGGCTGACTGTGAATTAGAGAAGCAGAGTTCTACTTTGTGAGCATACTCATACCAATGCCCACGCCTCGACCTTTGCTGACTTTCTTTCGCCGCTCTGCAGGCCTCTGTCAAGCTGATCACCATTATCGGCCTCATCATCCTCAGCATCGTCATCTTCTTCGGCGGTGCCCCCGATGAAGGCCGACTCGGCTTCAGATACTGGGAGCCAAACAATCCAGGCGCCTTTAACCCTTACCTAGTCGATGGCTCTACAGGTCGTTTCCTCGCCTACTGGACGGCATTTGTCAAAGCAGGCTTCGCTTTCATCACATCGCCAGAGCTCATCGCTCTCGCCGCCGGAGAGACGGTGGCGCCGCGCCGAAACATCCCAAAGGCGGCTGGACGGTTTGTGTGGCGGCTGGCGCTATTCTACGGCATGGGCTCACTCGCGATCGGCGTGATCGTGCCCTTCAATGACGGAAAGCTGCTCTCGCCAACCTCAAATGCCAGTGCTAGTCCGTTCGTCATTGGTATCCAAAGGGCTGGCATTCCAGTTCTCAACCATGTTATCAATGCGGCGATCTTGACGTCCGCATGGTCAGCGGGCAATGCGTTCCTCTACTCCGGCTCCCGAGTGCTATATTCCATGTCACTTACTGGACAAGCACCTAAGATCTTCTCTCGGATATCGAAGCGAGGGGTGCCCTATACTGCGGTGTTGTTCACCTGGTTGATCGGCTGCCTAGCGTTCCTCAACGTCTCCAACTCCGGAGCCACAGTGTTCGCATGGTAAGTGTACAACATCCTTATAGCGTCGGACAGGCTCTAGGCATCTGCTAATCTTTAACCGATATATAGGTTCAGCAACATAAGCACGATCTCAGGCTTCATTGCCTGGATAGTAGCCATGATTACCTACCTCCGCTTCCGGAAAGCAATGCAAGTCAAGGGCATGTTCGACGCTCTACCTCTCAGGACACCTTTACAGCCATACGCTACTTACTTCGTGCTCTTCCTGGTCAGCCTGTTGACCCTTACGAACGGCTTCCAGGTCTTCTTCCCCGAGAACTGGAATGTGTCAGACTTCCTGGCGGCCTACATCACGATACCCATCTTCCTGGCCCTATACCTGGGTCACAAGATATGGTCAGCGACGAGGTATGTCATGAAGGACTGCTCATGGGGTGGCCAGGTCCAGCCAGCGGCCATGGCGAAGGAGTGGCTCGGTCATTGGACCTTGTGTCGCAGCATCGCAGAGATTGACGTCATGACTGGTAAGCGCGAGATGGATGAGTTGGAGGCCACGGATGTGCCTCCTGTGCCCAGGAACTGGTATGAAAAGGCGTGGTATTGGTTAGCCTAACATGCCCGTGGCATCAGGAACGGACGAGATACTGATGGAAGCGCATCGCTGCGCTTCTTTGTGTGTACAGGTATAACAGCAAAAGGGTGATGCAGATTCTGCTTTTTGCTTGGCGCACTACGTGCTTTCCGTTTAGCGTCTGCCGTTTGCCACACTTTTCTTCGGCATCACCTCCTCGTAACAATCGCATCGAAAAACTTCGTATATCGACATTCCATCCTCAATAATCACAGACGAGACGAGACGCAACAGCTGCTCCATCAAAAATCGACATCTTCCCACAACAAGCAAACATGGTCAGACCCCCGAGCCTCTCCACTAATGGCCCTACCCGCTAACTTTCGTCTTAGAACACCTCCAACTCTGCCGCTCCGGCCGCTGGCCCTATGGGCCATGTCGACAAAGCTAAGGAGGCTAAAGAGGCGGCATTGCACGTTGCCATCGCCTGGCAGAAGCTGGCGAAGGCAGACAATGTCCCAGGAGCCGCGATCCTAAAGCGCGCGGGTGAGCAGGCCTTTGGGCCGGAAGTCTTCGGGGAGGCATTGACGAAGGCGGTGGAGAAGGCGGATTAGATGGGACGGAACGGATGGGTTAGATGGCGCTTCAGGAGTACGGGATGAGAAAGGTGGTTCTTGCATACGATTGAGGTGAAGCTTGGGTATCTACATACGCAGTTAAAGCAGCGTGACTGAAGAAGCTGCTCACAACTACCACATGCGAAGCGCTTCAAGTCTCACTAGCCATCGCCTTAGCAACCTCCTCCTCATGCCTTTACCTGAGATCTTCTCATAATGGGGTTGTCGTATGGTGAGGCATTCGCACATACCGTGATCCGGTGGTGGAGTATGTAGAGACACCTAAGGCGGAGGATACGATAGCATAGCCATCACGAAGTACAGCCGTGATAGCAGGGCTCGTTACCTAAGATCTTCTCATAACGGGTTCGTCGTATGGAGAAGAGTCCGCGATCGTATGGAGAGCGCAATCCCATGGTGGAGTAGGTATGTAGACAAAGCTAGGACGGAGGATACGATAGCATAGTCACGGTTGAGAACTTGACGTGTGTTACTGAGAGAACGAAATGACCAAGTATGCGAACTTGCGAAGTTGTGCGCGAAATCTTGGCACGCGGGAAATGTTCGCTGTACGCTAGGTAGCATAACTGCCTCACTCTTGTGAATGCGACACCGAACTTCTTCATGTCTCAACAGCCATCGCCTCAGTCCCGTCTGCCTCCGTCTCAGGACCGCCGAACAGTCCCTCTATCCTGAAAGGCTTCGCCATACTCGACACGATCTGCACCTGTCCCTTGTTCGTCACTGGCGCAGCCTTCTTCGGCGCTTCTGCTGCAGGCAGTTGCAGCCTCTCCTCATTCAGGTCGCTGAGTACGACAAGCGCTGCAGAATGAAGATTCGGCACGCCGCCTCTGCTTAGCCGGCCTCGTTTCCTCGCCACTTCCACCAAGAACCTCGAGCTTGTATCAGTGCCTGCTGTAGCAAGCGGTGGTATCTGGTAATGATCGATGAGTCTCTGAATGCCATCCTGAGTCTTCTGCATACGCTCGATGAGTGCTGAGACTGATTTGATCGGATCTTCGAGCGCTTGCTTGGGCAGAGCTTTGCGGGTTGCTTGGCCGGGTGCCGAAGCGCCGGACTCATCTATGCCGTCCCAATCGTCCTCCTCATCGTCATCATCTTCGTCATCGTCCTCAGCCTCCTCGTCTTTGCTGTACGCCTGTGCTCTCGCTTGCGCAGAAGCCAACAGGGCAGCCATAGGATTACTCTCGTCCTGCACCTCCATCTCGTCGTCGTCCTCCAAGCCCTCATCATCATCTGCCTCCGGGTCCAGCAGCACGTCATCCTCATCCTCCTCCGCCGCAGCCTCCGCGACCGCAGCAGTCACCGCCGTTCCCTGCCTCTGCGCTTTCGCAATATCCTTCCTCTTCTGCGCTTCTTCCTCCTTCTTTCTCCGGCTCTCCTCAATCTCTGCGAGCACCTTGGCTTTGTATGGGAACAGATTCGGGATGCCCGGGTCCTTCTTTAATCTGGAGCGCCATTGCGGGTTCTTCTTCGCTTCCTTGCGATCCTTGCGTTGCTTGTTTGCTGATGCCTTTTGAATCTTGTGCCGGAGCCGCACCGGTACACGCTTGGACTTGGGCTTGCCGACCTTCATTGTGACTGTGTGACTGAAAGTGTGTATTATTCGTGACGCTTCTCGATCTCGATCGCATCTTGTCGAAGAAATTTGGGAAGGAGAGCGGACAGATTCCGTTTTTGACAGCAGCCTTAGGCAGGAAGGCACGAATGTGTGCCTTGGAGGTTGGTCGAGGTTGGTATCTTTCCTCCTCCCTTCCACCCTCTTCCTACTGCTAAGGTACTCACGTTCGCATTATCTGTATCTGGACTGATAAAGCATCGCTTCCTCATGCGGTGTGTCCCTGCAATGATTAGGGAATTGCCGGTGGCTATGAAACAGTCTCCCACATAGGGACGGTATTGCCCAGACAAAACGCGGGAGAGCGAGGCAGATGTCGAGGTGGCCACGGCGACGTAGAACTGACTCATCATTGGACGCAGCGTAACAAGTGATCTAGATGAGTTCCTTCTCCACCGCTACACCTCCCGGCGTAATAGCTCCGTGCTGTCCTGCGCAGTCACAGCCTTATCCTGATATGGCACCAGGCTTGCACGGCCAATCATCAGAGTGGAGCCTTTCCCTGGCTTGCATGGCTGCTGCCTGATCGAGCGGCACAGCGACCTGCTGTGCCACGAGCATATAAAACCCTCATTCGGCGAGCTGTCTTCGTCAACCTCTGATCATCACCAACATGGGAGGCTGGCACATGATTAGAGCGGCACCCTGGCGACCACCCGTCACGCCGCGGCGCTGCTATGAGCAGGTCTTCGAATTCATTGGTGACTGGATCAGGAACGAGCCGTTCGATGCCGAGACCGGCAGGAAACCCGCAGGCCAAGGACCCAGCTCTGTCACGGTACATTTTAGTGGCCATCGGGGAAGACGTGACAGCAAGCACTACTTGGAGTACCCAGCCACCGAGCAACAGAAGGCCGATATTCAAGATTATTTATATGGCCTGCAGCAAACCTGTGAGGGCTATGCTGGATCGTCTGAGTGGTCGGAAGTGGAGGCTTCCCGCCCAAGGCCGCAGTCGCCCAGAGATGAGATGCTAGGTATGGATGCCGAGTTCGACACCTCTACTCAGCCGTTTCGCTTCTTGGACCTGCCGTCCGAGCTGCGCATACATATATACAGCTTCCTGGTCCAAGATGGCTGCATCTTTCACATCACGCCGGCAGAACGCCACCCGAGTAGAGCGAGATTGCGGCCCTTCGCCGTAACCAAGATCAAGCCAGCCACCTGTGAGATTTTCCATCACCAAGTCAGCTCTTTGTTCTGCGCGAACCGTCAGATAAGAGATGAATGTTACTCCATACTGTATGGAGACAACACATTCGTCTTCCAAGGCGTCGCCGAGCCACAAGACAGCACAAGCTTCGAGAGTGAACACTGGGACAGGTTCCAGATGTGGACTAAAGTGTCTCGGACTGTCCACTCGCCACTATGGCCACTGACCGAGTGGACCGTGCCTTTCTTGAAAGCTATCAAGATTGTGGTATCTCCTATGGACAGCAACACAATGCGCGGTTACACCAAGATCGCCGACAGCTTGCAGAATACAGCGGCTCTCCTCGAACGACACAGCAAGCTCCGGTCGCTGGATGTAGTCATGAGCAGACAACGTAATTATGCCGTGTCTTATGGGCGGCCAGCCAGCGATGGGCATAAGCTTATGATCGATGTCGGAGACGACGGTACGCTATCGCTTGTTACACCCACTGAAGACCCCGGATTCAAGGTGCGAAATGAATGCTTGCAGTACGGTCTTGAGCCTCTTGCAAGCTTGCATGGAGTACCGAGCGTTTCCATCTCTGGACTGGTGGAGCCAACATTTACGGCGCGACTGTCTTCGGTCATGATGAGCAAGACACCGGTCTCACTGCCACCTTCGCCGATGCTCGACGCGATGGAAACTATTCTGCGGAAAGGCCGTGGGGCCAAAAGGAGGAGGGTGGAAGTCCCAGTGAGGAAGTTTTGGGAGCCGAAACTTGACTGGACATCTGTACCGAACCCTCCATCGACCACCAGCTGATGGCATCCGTGCCACAAGCGACCTCGAACTTCGGGCCAGTCTCTGAAAGTTAGACATGCTGGTGTTGTTGTGAAGATAGAGGCGCATGGCTATGTGAAGATTGACAGATTGCCAATCAAGGGACCCTGATGTGGCGTGCAGTCAGTGTGTGAACATATACCCTCGGCATGGTGCAGCATGTAAATTAATCATACCATATAAGCTAACGTCCTTTTCTTCACCCTCCAGCCTGCTTCCAGTCGAACCACAACATCTCTGTACTGCCCATAAGCATAGACCACCTGGCCTTCATACTCGCCCATCCCGAAATGCGCGGCTCGGAAGTACGTGACAGATCTCGCCGTACAAGGGCCAAAGAGCTCAATCACCTGCGTGCCGTATGAGTGCTGCGTTGTCACAGCAGCCAAGTTTGCTTCAAGCGCCGTCTCGATGGTCTTGAGAGGCGTGAGGATATTAAGAGGCGCCGAGTAGTTCGCCACGGCGTCTTCGGCGAAGACCAGACTCAGGGAAGTGAAGTCTTTGCTGTCGACGCAGAGTGAGTAGAGCGCAAGCGTACTCCGAATCTGCTCGATGACTGCTGGATCCTGCGGATTCTCAGCCTCTGCGAAGAGCTCGGGCAGTGCTGGGAAAGATGCATTCGTGAGGTTCTCAGGGAGATCTACCGGGCCTGGACAAGCGGTCGTGGCGTTCCAGTGGTAGCTGAGAGTACGTGCGGCAGGTAGCAGTATGACAAGTAAAGCAATCGTGACAATGTGCAAGACAGGCATCGTGTCTAGAATATCACACTTGTGGTTTGATTGGGAAGAGTCACAATTCTTATACTGCCGGCAGGCACCTTCATCTTCTGTTTTGGTACCATGGGGCCAATATGCGAGGCTAGCGCAAGTCTGCCTGCAAGCCAGACGATTCTCGGGTTCGTGTCTCGACTTTTCAAGCCACTGGTGCCCTTTACAGCTACGTACACCTCGCTAAGATAAGGTACCGATACTAACGACACTGTTCAATTTCTCTACGGCTAATAGTTGGGAAGCTGAGGTGAAAAACAGCTGCTACAGCTCTGCCCGCGTAACTGGGGTACACACTAAAAACATTTCATCTAGCGATTCTGATGTATGCACAGGCTATGGTACCCTCAGGGCCAATGCGACGCAGGAACCAAGTCATTTCTCACCGGGCAGAGCCTCCCGCCATGCTCACGATCTTCATACCATCGCTCACTCCCCACCGCCGTAATAGCATAGAAGACTTGATCCGGGTCATACTTATCCTTGATACTCAGCAATCGCTCGTAATTGACACCGTAGAACACCTTCTGGAAATCCGCTTCCTGGAAGTCGCCCTCATTCATGTACGCACGTTGCTGGTCGGCCGGAATGACCTTCTCGAGCATAGGCAGCAGCTTGTACGTCTGCTTATTGGCCCGAGCAACATCCACAGCGTAGTCAGTCTGGTCGTACTCGGTCATGATGATGGCGCTGAAAGCTGCGTTGCGCCGGGCTGGATCCACGGAGGTCTGATTGGCGTCAAAGCCTTGGCTAGAGATGTTCACAGCTGTACCGACGAGCGAGGCGCCGAGGTTCTGGATCTTGCGGAAGGCATCGATCAATTGTGTGAGGTTGTGATCGAGGGTGTGGCGTGGAACAAGACGACTTGCGAGCTGAGTCAGCCCGACAGCCCAAGGAGCCGCAAGGTTGTAGGTCGTGTACATGTCGTAGAAGTTGGTAAACTCCGTGACCGAGAAGTCTGTCAGGCTGAATGTCAGTATACTGGCAGGAAATATGAGAGTATGAGAGTGCTCTGCACACTCACTGTATGGCAAGTCATGCTCTTCAAGCTTGTCCATTACTGGGCTGAACAACGACTGCGTCTCATCCTTCGTCAAACCAGGACAGTCTGCCGGGAGGACTTCGAAACCGGCAGAGGATACTGTCCAAGCGGCGAAGCACCCTGCCGAGGTAATAGGCGGTATGGAACCATAGTAGGTCTGCACAACGTCCCAGAATGCGTCCGCCGTAGCATTGCTGTAAGCAAACGTCATATTTGCGGCAGAGCTGATCAAGTCCGGATACACTCTCGCTGTCAGAGAGCTGACGACGCCGTAAGTCCCACCTCCGCCTCCGCTGAGAGCCCAGAAGATATCCGTGTTGTGTGTGCGGTTGGCAATAAGCAGTTCTCCGGTCCCCGTCACGACCTCCCACTCCAGTGCCTGGTCAGCTCCGACCCCGAACTTGGAGACAGCAGGACCATGGCCTCCTCCGGCTTGTGTCCAGCCTCCTGTAACGCCTACAGTGGGACAGTCGCCGCCGGTGTTCGCATAACCGTGCTGATGGGTGAAGAGATACGACTCAACAGATGATACCCCAGCGCCCAGTTTCATTGCTGGGCCAATATAGGCGGCAGATGTGTAATTCAACATCTCCATGTTCTTCATATGATAGGTCCAGATCGCTAGACCTCCTGCACCTGTTGATTTGCCGTTGTAGTCATGGCCAGTATTACGAATGACCAGACGTATGTTGTGATGCCTGACGAATGCTATCGCTTTCTGGAAGTCGTCGGCGCAGGTAGCGTTGACAGAGTAGGAGACGAAGTTGCCGAGGGTACATGAAGCGTTCTGGGGAAGGAATGGGTTGCAACTGTTGTTCGTGAAGAAGGGCGCCATGATCGAAGAGCTGGATTCAAGGTGAGTCTCCGGGAAGAACCAGTTTGACCTTAGAGCATCGCATTTCTCCTCGTCGTAGGCGCCGAACGGAGAGTCGTGACATACGCTGGCTAAGGGTGTGGTAGCCACCAGCTTGCCTCCGACCGTGCCGTTAAATGAGTCCCATTCTGTCTTCGAGGGCCAGCAGGGCTCTCCTGGGACGCAACGGCACTCATCAATGGGGTTGTGGTGTCTGTGAGGGATAAGGGCAGCATTGCAAAGGAAGTCGGGAAGTAAGAAAAGACCCCAGATATTGCCCATTCGAAATGCCATGCCTGGCTGCGTGTGAGCAACTTTGGCTGCTTACCCTCTGGGCATTGCCTCGTGTCTTATACTGAAGCATTTTTCGGACAGCAAAGGCGCTACCGCAAGACCGTATAGATCTGCGTCCGGAACTCACGCCTCCGTTTGTACTTCATGCCATGTTAGGCGGAGATCTGACGAGTGGAGGCCACAGAGGACAGCTACATGCTG
Source organism: Neocatenulostroma microsporum (assembly GCA_022814695.1). NCBI lineage: Eukaryota > Fungi > Ascomycota > Dothideomycetes > Mycosphaerellales > Teratosphaeriaceae > Neocatenulostroma > Neocatenulostroma microsporum. The sequence continues at coordinate 9,178 of JAKLLW010001767.1, forward strand.
CCTACCAAAGTCAAGGCAACACGTGGCAAATTGACCGCAGGCCAAATGCAGAAGAGCTGCTGTAGCTGCTGTAGCTCCTGCAGAAGTGCTACTCCTGGAGGTACAGAAGTAGGTACTCGGGGTACCTCCTAAGCGATATGCCAGACACGACAGTAGCGTCCCACGGGAAACGGTCTCCAGGCGGTATGGGTGTTGATCAGATCCCCTTCAAGGCATGACTACTGTTGCCAACGTGCCGATTGCCATCTAGAAATGGAAGTTGGAAAGGTGTGAGAAGGTTCGACCATGACGCTCAAGTCCTAGCAGTCAGTGCGGACCAGAACACCAGGTACCGCAGTCTTATCCGGAGGCGATGTAGCCGCAGTAGCGGCCGCCAGCTTCTCGTGAAGTCGTGAGCTTGTGGAAAGAGCAAGATAGGGAGCAAAGAGGGGCGAAGGAAGTAGAGGTTGGTGTGTGAGTGAGAGAAGTGGGGTTTCAAAGTTGGAACCTGACAGTCCCTCCTGCAGCGCCGCCGCGTCCGGCCTAGCGCGGTCGGCCGCTCCCGGCGTAATATTAGACTTCGCGGCCTTCGCGCTTCGGTAGTAACGTAGCGCTACTACGCAACTTAATCGCGCAATACCGCGCTAGCGGCCTCGGATTTTTTACTATAGTAACAATTTTTAGAGTAGAGCTATTTAAACGTAGAAGTACCTATAGAATAGAGAATATATATACTATATATAAAGAGCTATCGAGTAACTAGCTAAAACTACCCCCTTCCCCTTCTATTTCTACGCTATAGCGACGATATAGCGACTTATAAGTATAGCTAAATATATCTCCTTTACCCTCTCTTATACTCTATAACGCGTTTCTATATTATAAATATATAGAAGAAGGTTAAAACGGCTTCGTAAGCGCTCTATAGAGTAGTAGGCTTTAGGCGTAATCTCCTAAGGTAGCGTACGGCTATAACGTATAAAGATAATCTAACTAGCGCGAAAGGTAATCTAAGATTGTCCGCTAGTAAGAGAGGGTATATAATAGTAGTATACCGGCCTATATAAGAACGTAGAAAGGGACTATTAGGTTTTCGAGATAAACTAGCTTTTATACTCTATATAAAGTTAGTAATAGCGCCTATAGCGCTAGCGTAAACTCGCTTTTATACTAAAACTTAATAGTCTCGATACTACTATATAGTTATAGAGCTAGAGAGGGTTTATAAGGACTAGAGGTACTCCGTTATAGCCGTTCTAGTAGAGGGCGACGTACCTAGCTCTATACGAACGCGAAGATAGAGGTAAGAGTTCGAGCTTATAATAGAGATAAAGCTTAAGGTAGTTACGTTATTATAGCTATATACGTACTTCGGGTTTTAGGTTATAGGTAGTAATACTTTACTCTTCTACGTAGCGTCCTCTTCGTCGTACTAATATTACTACTATATCGTCGTTCCTATAAGCCTACGATACTTCTCTATAATAGCGTTATCTTTACTAAGGACAACCTAGTAGCCGCTCTTCTTATACCTAAAGTTCTTAGTCTATATATTACTAACGTACTCCCTCCTCGCTCTCTTAGTAACGCTATAGTTTAGATTCTCTCGCGCGTTCTTAACCTACCGAATTAGTAGTCTAAACTTTATATATACTACTATTAAGTCGCGAACGTTTCGGTACTTAGAGTACTTAGTCTAGAACTCCGCTTCGTTACTACCGAATTTACCGATTAGCTCGCTAAGAAAAACCTATTCTAGGCGTTAGTATAGAGACTAGATATAGTACGTTACTACTAAAGAGAGCGTACCTTATACTCTAAGAAGTTTTACTTTAGAATCGCCTAGCTCTCCCTCTTCTAGAGCTAAGGGTAGTACCGTACTAGTATAGCTATACTACGAATATAGAAGGGATATCTAGACTTATTATACTAGTCGTACCGAAGGTAGTCTATATCCTTTAGGTACGATATCGATATAGGCTTCGGGATCTTACTCTAGAGTAGCGTAAGCGACTACCGGCCGATTATCTTTAGCGTTACCTTATTAGGGTTACGATCGCTTTATCTAGTTCGCCTTAGTAGCGCTATAGGTCTAGGTCTAGGTCTAGCTCTATTCTTAACTCTACCTCGACTAGAACGTATTCTATCTTCTAGTAGAGCTAGTTAACTAGCCTACCTATTAGCGATACTATATATAGCTCGGGTAATAGCTTTAGTAAGGCTAGGTACTATATTACTATCGAGGGCGGGCTAGAATATATAGCTATAGTAATATCTATAGTAGTAATATACTACTTAGAAAGGGTAGTATACGTTACCTCTAAGAGCTAAGAGCTTATTATAGACGAGAGCTAATATACTCTACTATTAGCCCTTCTACGTCTCTACTAAAGGAAAGAACTCTATCTACCTTCTAGAGTTCGAGTAGTTTAGTATAACGCTCTACTACGGTACGTTAGTAGTAAAGGCGGCTACTACGCTAGGCTAGTCTATAATAGACAAGATAGAGAGAGGTAGAGTAGTAGGTAGAGGTTAGAACTATAAAGGGACTAGTAGTAGTCGGTACGGTACTAACGAGCGAGTCTAGCTTAAGGGATCGACTATACCGTACCCTATAGCTAGCGCTATAGCCTACTCTACGGCTACTAGAGTCTAACGCTACTTCTATACGTCTATAACGAAGGTATCCTTCTACTAGAGGAGGTAGTCGATTACGTCTCTATGTATTCG